>CAHIKZ030002800.1:1677500-1747500 GCA_903632075.3 Acanthosepion pharaonis
AGAGAGATAGATAGATAGATAGATAGATAGATAGATAGATAGATAGATAATGAAGGACTGAGATAGATAGATAGATAGATAGATAGATAGATAGATAGATAGATAGATAGATAGATAGATAGATATGAAGAGGCTGGGATAGATATGAACAGACTGAGACAAATAGATATGAACAGTCTGAGAAAAATAGATAGATATGAAGAGGCTGAGATAGATAGATAGATAGATAGATAGATAGATAGATAGATAGATAGATATAAATGCCTTGAGATAGGTAGATAGATATGAACAGACCGAGACATAGAGACATGAAAAGCCTTAAATAGATAGGTAGATAGATATGAAAAGACTGTTATAGACAGGTTGATAGATATATATAAAGAGACATAAATAGATAGATAGATAGATAGATAGATAGATAGATAGATAGATAGATAGATAGATTGATATAAATGCCTTGAGATAGGTAGATAGATATGAACAGACCGAGACATAGAGACATGAAAAGCCTTAAATAGATAGGTAGATAGATATGAAAAGACTGTTATAGACAGGTTGATAGATAGATATAAAGAGACATAAATAGATAGATAGATAGTGCAGTGGCAATATTGTCACCATTTTATATTTTTAATTTCATGCATGGGCTTTGTTTGTTTTTGATTCCGTTGACTGCACACAATAGTAGGATCAGTTGTGCAGCATCTGTGTAAAAAAGAGCGCATAACACAATTCACTCCACCAGAACAGCATACTGTACACATTTCAATGTGATTGGGTGTCAATCTGAGGACAGTGCAGAGGATTCTGAAAGAGTTGGATGAGTTTAATGATAGCAATGTTATGCCTCCATTCATCTTCCCACAAGGCCTCAGACTTAACACAGAGGCCTACATCAAGTGCTTTGATGAAGTAGTGCTGCTCTGGGTCATTAGGGTAGCTGCTGGAAGAGCCTATGTCCTGCAACAGGACTCTGCACCATGTCACACAAGCAGGAGAATACAGTCATGGCTAACAGACAATTTCTGCAACTAGATCACTCCTTACACCTGGCTACCTAACTCCCCAGACTGCAGCCCCCTTGATTATTATGTGTGGGGTGCAGTTGAGTCAGAGGCCAACAAAACTACTTGTAATACCATAGATGAACTGAAGGCAAGGATTATGGCAACATTCACCAACTTAAACAAGGAGAACGTCCAGAAGAGATGCAGGAGATTCTGAAGTCGTTTTGAGGCCATGGTTGAAGCCAATGGTGATTTTATTTGTTATGGTCCAATTCCTTGTACCACGGTGATAGTTCAAGGTAGAACCAATAAAGAAGAACTCGAATATGGATATGGAATAACACAGATATATTACAAACAGGAATATATACAGAGAAGTAGAAAGTGTTAGTACGAACAATCAGGTTTAGTAGTAATTTTCTGAACGAGACTCTGTTTCGGCGGACTGCCTCTGACGAACATCACTCCAGACATCAGACTGAACTCCCTGCTTCCTCTTGAGGCGCAGTATTTCTTACGTATGGAATTGTCCATTATGTTATTATGGGTATGGTCCCATAACATTATTGAATAAATTTACTCTTTACTATTTCAAGATATATTTGTGTAATTTTGGTAAATATATCTGTTAAAATGACATCTAAGTGTTATTTTCTTTTTTGCACAATTTAGACAATAATTTATCTATCGCACCCTGTAGAGAGATATGAAGTCTGGAATAGATAGGTAGATATTAAGATGCTGGGATAGTTAGGCAGATAGATATGAAAAGACTAAGATTGATAGATATGGAACAGATAGATAGATAGATAGATAGATAGATAGATAGATAGATAGATAGATAGATAGATAGATAGATATGAACAGAAAGAGATAGATAGATAGATAGATAGATAGATAGATAGATAGATAGATAGATATGAACAATAAGAGATAGATAGATAGATAGATAGATAGATAGATAGATAGATAGATAATGAACAGACTGAAAGAGGTAAATATGAACACACTGGGATAGATAGATAGATAGATAGATAGATAGATAGATAGATAGATAGATAGATAGATAGATGTGCTGTTGTAGTTGAAGCTATGGTAGATAGAGTGACATTGATACAGACAGATAAATACAAAGATGTTTAGATAGATATGAACAGAAAAGATAGATATGAACAGAAAGATAGATAGATAGATAGATAGATAGATAGATAGATAGATAGATAGATAGATAGATAATGAACAGACTGAAAGAGGTAAATATGAACACACTGGGATAGATAGATAGATAGATAGATAGATAGATAGATATAGATAGATAGATAGATAGATGTGCTGTTGTAGTTGAAGCTATGGTAGATAGAGTGACATTGATACAGACAGATAAATACAAAGATGTTTAGATAGATAGATATGAACAGAAAGAGATAGATAGATAGATAGATAGATAGATAGATAGATAGATAGATAGATAGATAGATAGATAGATAGATAATGAACAGACTGAAAGAGGTAAATATGAACACACTGGGATAGATAGATAGATAGATAGATAGATAGATAGATAGATAGATAGATAGATACATAGATAGATAGATGTGCTGTTGTAGTTGAAGCTATGGTAGATAGAGTGACATTGATACAGACAGATAAATACAAAGATGTTTAGATAGATAGATATGAACAGAAAGAGATAGATAGATAGATAGATAGATAGATAGATAGATAGATAGATAGATAGATAATGAACAGACTGAAAGAGGTAAATATGAACACACTGGGATAGATAGATAGATAGATAGATAGATAGATAGATAGATAGATAGATAGATAGATAGATAGATGAAGATAGATGTGCTGTTGTGGTTGAAGCTATGGTAGATAGGTGACATTGATACAGACAGATAAATACAAAGAGGTTTAGATAGATAGATATGAACAGAAAGAGATAGATAGATAGATAGATAGATAGATAGATAGATAGATAGATAGATAGATAGATAGATATGAACAATAAGAGATAGATAGATAGATAGATAGATAGATAGATAGATAGATAGATAGATAGATAGATAATGAACAGACTGAAATAGGTAAATATGAACACACTGGGATAGATAGATAGATAGATAGATAGATAGATAGATAGATAGATAGATAGATAGATAGATAGATAGATAGATGTGCTGTTGTAGTTGAAGCTATGGTAGATAGAGTGACATTGATACAGACAGATAAATACAAAGAGGTTTAGATAGATAGATAGATAGATAGATAGATAGATAGATAGATAGATATGAACATACTGAGATAGTTATGAATAGACTGATAAATAGATATGATCAAACTGCAATAGACAGATAATTATGAAGAGACTTAAATATATATGAACAGATTAAAATAGGTAGATTGATATGTACTGGCTGTAATAAACAGATATGAACAGACTGAAATAGATATAGATAAATATATACAGATTGAAACAGATAATTAGATAGGTAGATAGACAGATATGGACACACTGTGAGAGGTAAGAATTCCATGTGTAACATTTTTTTAATGTCATTTCTATTGATTTTAGTTCATTTTTCTCTTGAAATACTTCCTTCTTTTTTCTTTTCTTTTTTTTACTGCCCTCATTCTTTCTTTCATCAGCCATTTTATCTGTTCTTTGATTGGCCAGACATTTTTATTTATTTCTTTCTATCACTGATTTTTCTTTTCTTTTTTTCACTTTCTTTGCTAGGTGACTAATATATCAACATACGCTTGAGTGACTTTTCTAGAAGGAAAACGTCCCAGATTTTTCAAAAAAACTGTCAACATCAGATGACAGTGTGCCAGTTGGTGGTGTACACACCATTTCCACAGAATGGAACACAGACTGAGACAAATACTGGGTAAACACCAGGACACTTACAGTTTAAAAAACAAAAATACACAACAATCATACGTGTGTTGACCACTAAATAATAATAATGATAGTAACAAGAATAATAGTGATGACAGCCATGATAACTAGTAATACATGTTGTTAGATATTTGTCCAATACATACATATGCAGATATGCATCGTGATAAATTGGATGGCATAAGAAGCGATGGAATTGGTAAGAATGGGATTCTTTGCATGGGAGGTCTGGAGATTGGCTCTGAACTGTTGGCTAGCAGAATTTTTCTTTTACCAGTGAGAATAATTTGTTTAAGCTGTTTGGACAGTGAAAAGAAAGAAGAAAAATCATTCTAAGCGAAAGAAAAGATGTACGGATGGATAGATGGGCGGACAAATCAAAGAAAGAAAGAATGAAAAAAGAAAAGGATAAAAAAAAAATGAAAAATTATAGAGAAAGAGAATCTCAGAAACAAGAAGAAAAGGTAGAAAGACCACATGGAAAACTTTAAGGTAAAAAGAAAGAATAAAAAGGATTAAAAAAAAAGAAAAGGTTAAAAACGAAAAATAGTAGAAAAAGAAAAATCTGGAAAATGAATGAAAGGGAAAGAACAAACAATGAAAGAATGAATTAAAGAAAGAAAGAATGAATTAAAAAAGAAACGGATAAAAGCAGAAATTGGTAGAAAAAGAAAAAATCAGAAAAGTAAAGATAGAAAGAATGGATGTAAGTCTAAGAAAAAAAAGGATAAAAACTGAAAATAGTATAGAAAAGAAAATCTCTAAAAAAGGAAGGAAGGAAGGAAGGAAGGAAGGAAGGAAGGAAGGAAGGAAAAGAATAAAAGATAAAAGCGGAAAATGATAGAAAAAGAAAAACCCAGAAAAAAGAAAAAAGAAAGAATGGCTGGATGGAAAACTCAAAGAAAGAAAGAAGCAAATGAAAGAAATTAGTTTTGAATGAAAAACTAAACAAAAAATTTTGGAAGAAAAATCTGAAAAGATAGGAAGAAATTACAAGAATGAAAACATTGAACAATAAAGAAAGAATAAAAAGAGAAAATGGGAATGAAAGAAAGAATAAGAGAAAATAGTAAATTTTTAAAATGATGAATGAAAAGTTAGTGAATAAATAAAAAAGAAATAACGAATTAAATTAGAGAAGAAAAAAATAGAAGGAAAAAAATTTAAAAAAATAGAAAGAAGTGATTAAAAAGGGAAAATCGTAGAACAAGAAAAACTTATGAACTTGGGTGAAGGAAAAAATCAAAAATGCAACGAGAGAAAGTATGGAAAACTCTAAGAAAGAAAACAAAATTAAAAAAGAAAAGGACGAAAACGGAAAATGGTTGAACAAGAAAAACTAAAAATGGCTAAAGAAAGAAGCAAATGAAAAAAAATAGTTTTGGGAGGAAATTAGACAAGTGAAGAAAAGAAAGAAGAAAAATCTGAAAGAAAGGGAAAATTTACGAGAATAAAACAATTGAAAAAGAAAAGGAATGGGAAAGAAAGAATGAAGAAAGGTAGTTATGAAAAGTCTTAGATAGATAGATAGATAGATAGATAGATAGATAGATAGATAGATAGATAGATATGAAAAGAAAGAAAGAAAGAAAGAAAGAAAGAAAGAAAGAAAGAATGATTAAAAAATTGAAAAAGAAAGAAAAAAGTAAGAACGGAAATTGAAACAGAAAGAATAAGGGAATATAAGTAAAACCATTTTCAAAAAATGATGAATGAAAAGATAGTGAATAATTAACAAAAAAGAAATAAGAAATTAAATCGAGCAAGAAAAAAAAAACAGAATAAAAAAAAGAAAGAAAAAAGGAATAAAAACGAAAAATGGTGGAGAAAGAAAATCTTGGGAAAATGAGTGAAGAAAAAAATCATAATTGAAAGAAAAGTGAAGAAATAAAAACGAAGTAACATTGAATTAAACAAAGGAAAAGTAGAAAGAAAGAAAGAAAGAACGGGTGGAAAACTCTAAGAATAGAAAAAAAGAAAAGGTCAAAAACAGAAAATAGGAGAAAGAAAAATGAAAGAAAGAAAAAAGAAAGAAAGAAAGAAAAAGAAAGAAAGAAAAAGTATTGATAGAAAAATCGAAGAAAGAAATTGCAAAGAAAAGAAAGATAAAAACAGGAAATGATAAAAAAAATAGAAAAACTAGGGAAAACGTAAAGAAGGAAAGAAAGAAAAACTAAAGAAAAATGAAGAAATGAATAAGAAACAGAAAAATTAAGTCAAGCAAAGAAAGAAAGAAAGAGAGAGAGAAGGAAAGAATGTAAAACTCTAAGAAAGAAGGAATAAAAAGATTAGTTTAAAAAGGAAAATGATAGAAAGAAAAGAACTAAATAAAAAAAAATCTATTAAGAAGAAAGTAAAGAAAGAAAAGAAAGAGACGAGAAAAGAAAAGCCAGAAGGCAAATAACGAAAGAAATCAAAATGCTTCCAGAAATTGAATGAGAAAAAAAAAGAAAGAAAGGAGAAAAAAAAAAATGAAAAGAAAATTTGAAAAGGAGAAAAAAAAAATCAAGTGGGAAGACATCTTTGTTGTCTGTTTTGGCTTCAGCTTTGACCAAAGCTGATCACTTGAGAATTGCTGACTGTCCGTTTTTCTTTCTTCAAAATCCATTTTATTTTCCTTTCCGATGTCATTCCATTCTTTTCTCCACACCCAGGGATCCTTGTCTTTTGACGAATTCTCTGTCCCATCTCCAAGATGTTTTGTTTAACATATTGATATCGCCTGAAAGATGTCTACATCTTCCTCACTCAATGTCTTTTGTCATATCATTATTGGATTTATTTAACAATTCCCGCGGGTGAGAATATTTTCTCTTATCCTGTCTACAGGTTTACACCAGGCGACAAAAGGATGGACTTTTTTCCTCAGCTTTTATTGTTCACTATCCTTGCCTCTTAGCCCGAGACATATCTTGAAGCAATATTTAGCAAAACAAAATCACCGTAAAAAGTAAATAAATTGTAGTATTTAAAAATTAGAATAAAAATGATATATATACTAGCCGAAAACCTGCCTTGCAAACAGTTTTATTAATATATTTATAAGTAAGGGTGTACAAATATATGGAATTTACAAGGTTGCGAGTTTGTATGTATTCTAGGTGTGTGTGTGGTTTTTTTTAAGCGTTTCACCCCAAGCAAGGCAGGAAGCCACTAGGACGCAAGGGGTTACAGAAGATTTGGAGCAAGATCAGATAGGAGTGATAGAGGAAAAGATGTGGAGAAGGATAGTGGATAGATCAAGGCAACTGGAGATATCGATTGATATTACATTTGAATAGCTGGAGATTATAGCTCTCAGGGAAACTGGAATAGGGAAGGGAGTTCCACAGGCGAGAGGTGCGAGACATGAAGCTATTGGAGTAGAAGAGACGACTACATTTAATAATTTCAACAGTGAAATGGTGAGAGCGGGATGCCATCCTCGTAGGGCGCTTGAATTCATGAAGTCTGGGAACCAGCGAATGCAGCTCCTCGGAGCAATTGCCATAAAAGTATTTGTAAAAAAGACAGAGAGAGGCGACGGCGCGTCTGTGAGAGAGCTACTGTAGACGAGATGCCAGATCAGGGAGAATTATATTGCATATCGGCCTCTGGAGCCTATCAAGAACCCTGAGGCAAACAGAAGGGGCTCCGGACCATATATGGCAGCAATACTCCATGCAAGGGCGAATTGTTGATTTGTAGATCTGAAGGATCGATTCTGGGGAGAAAAAATTCCTGGCACGGCACAGGGAACCAACTTTCCTTGTGGTGGACGAAGCAATTGTCTCAATGTATTTGTTCCATCTCAGGTCAGCATTCAACGTGAGACCGAGCAGCCGCAGAGAGGTGCTCTCGAGAAGTTGAGCGTCAGACATTCTAATGGAGTGCAGGGAAGGATCTCTGTGGTGATTAATAGAGAGCAGTTTTGTTTTTGAGGCATTAAAGTTGACCAGCCAATTCCTGCCCCAGTTCACAACCGATTGGAGGTCCTTTTCGAGACGCACGGCCAGGTCAGTTTTGCCAGCGACACTGGATTTGTTTTTGAGGCAGAAGTAAATTGTAGTGTCGTCCGCGTAGATGCCTACTTGGGAATCTATGACGTCAAGAAGATCGTTGATGAAGATAAGGAACAGAGTAGGGCCCAGGATGGAGCCTTGAGGAACACCTGCGTTTGTGGGATAGGAACTGGAGGAAAATCTGTTGAGAACGACCTTCAATTCACGGTTTGATAGGAATGATTGTATTAGGTCAAACAATCGACCTGTAATACCATAACCCTAGAGCCTGCGAAGGCCGGCATGCATAACCCTATCAAACACTTTGGAGATGTATAAGGCCACGGCACGAGCTTCCCCGTTATTTTGAAGAGCTTGATAGACAGTTTCAGTGATGGCCGTAAGCACATCAGCTATAGATCGGGCAAAGCAGAAACCATATTGCTTGTCTGAGAGCAGATCATGGGATATAAGGTGGTTAACCACTTCGGTGTTGATCAGGGCTTCGAAGACTTTGCTGAAAAGGGGTAGGAGACTGATAGGACGGTATTTAGAAGGTTCAGAGGAGTCGCCAGAGTTCTTAAAGACAGGAACAGTCGATGTGGGCTTCCAGCAGTCAGGAAAACAAGATTCCTTGAGGCAGTAGTTATATAGTTTAGAGAGGGCGAGCGCCAGTTTAGGCGCGCATTTTTTCAAGACAATGGCTGGTATACCATCTCCACCACTAGCCTTGTTGGGGTCTAAACTGGAGATAATGTCCAATACCAAAGACGAGATTATGTGTAACCCGCTCAATAGGGCCGCAGTTCTAAGAGGGAAGTCGGGTATGGGTACACCGGAAGAGTCAAGCGTTGAGTTGAATGAAAATTTCCGAGTAATGCATTCAGCCTTGTCGGCAGAGGAGGTCAGGGCCTCGAACTGGTTGAACAAAGGAGGTATAGAGGGTTTGCTATTGTTCTGTACGCTCTTGCAGAGACGCCAATAATCTTTCGAGCCAAATTTGCGAGATGCAATACGTTCCTTCATCTGAGCAGCAAATAGTGACTTAGCTTCGTTGAGGACACGCTTACAGTCGTTACGGGCGGAGGCAAAGAGACGTCTGTTGCAGTCCGACAACGAAATAGGTGAAAGAAGTGGTACCTTTGGGCAATGGTGGCTGAGCAAGCAGCGGAGAACCAAGGGGAGGAGCGCGACTTGACCCTATATTTCCTTGGGGGGATGAAAGCGTCGATTCCAGCTTTAACACGGGATGAGACCTCAGAAGCACATTCTTGGACGGGGAGCCTAAAGACAACATCCCAGGAGACATCGCGGAGGAAATCACGGAACGTGTCCCAGTCAGCTCGTTGATAGTAGAACAAAGTTCTAGTGGTAGGAGGTTCTTTGCAGGGGGGTGGAGTGCATGTTCACATCTGATAAACAAAGGAGAAACATACAAAACTTGGGTTTCTACTACGTACCGGCACCTCGGCGTGGCGTAATGGTTAGCAAGCTTGTCTCGCTAGAACAATTACAACTGAGTAGTGAGTTCGATCCTCACTAGGTGCTCCATACTTCCGACTTTGTGCCACATCTAAGCTACGCTTGGAAAATCAATACTACGGTCCATTTGTTCTTTTTTTATGGTGACTATAGTGAAACAATGTTCTTAATGCCTCTTGGATATGTCCGCTTTCTTTTTAGTGCAAAAGTTAAAGTATAAGCACCTCTGTAACTGTCGAGCTCAAGTCAGCCTTGCATAGAGTTGAAACAACCCCAGAAAAGGTTAACCTTACTTTATCGTTGGAAGGTTTAAACATAGTTATCGTATGTCCGTTTTCTTTTTCTTGATCCGGATGTTCGGGTAAGTGAGTATAAGCATCGTATTAATGGTCGAGGCCACGTCAGCCTTGCGCTGAGTTGGAACAACCAAAGAAAAAGCTTGTCTTATTTCATATGTCGCGGTTTTAGAAGACACGTGCGGGCGTCATGTGTTCAGTCGTCAGTTAACTGGTGAAGCTAAGTTCCTTATCGGGAACGTAATTACCATGTTGTGCTACATCTTGGAGCAAAGGGGAGAAAGAGAGTGAGGCAGGAATACATTTGTCTTTTTATAGACTTCAACAGCGCCATCTAACGACATTTGACGAAAACAAGTAAGGTAATCATATTTCTTTACTCTTTGTATTTTGGGGAAAATGTATTTCATTTTCTTTCTTTTATTATTTATTATCATTATTTTATTTATCGAATTTAATTCCTTTTCTCACAAAGAAAAGATTTGAAATTGACAACTTTTCCTTTTCACCGAAGCAGACGTTAAACTCTTCTTTCTTTTTTCTTTCTTTCTTTCTTACATTTTCTCATTGAAACCAAGTATCGTCTGTAATATGTCAGTTCATGATTTCACGTGTTGAAAACCAAATTTAAGTTTAAAACAAAGAAAGTTTAAGTTTTTTAAAACAAAGAAACGGATAAAAAAATTACTAGGAGTTAAGTTAAATGTACATAGTAATGTGAAAGAAATAGAGAAGGAGAAAAAATGAATAAGAAAGGGCGGATATTCAGAAAAAATATTAGTTACCAACATAGATTAGAACAGGCAGACATTTCTAGTGGGTTCTTTTAACGAAAATTGAAGCAGATGTGATTTCTGGTCGATACAGTTTTTGATGAGAGACAGCGCTTAAATCTCTCAGGCCAAATTATGTTGGTGTGGTGTGGGGAGAGGTCATTCTAAGAAGGCTGCCGTGCCAGCTTTGCCATTTTAGAGGAGTTCGCAGTCCCGGGGTACTCACCTCTCATAGCCAAACATGACCCCCTAAATCGTCACTCGGAGCCTATATGAAGGACGAGTTTCCATGTGGCAGAGACGTTAAAAATGAGGAACCCGAACTCCCGTATATGTGCTCCACATATACACAGTACCACATTCGTCTTTGTCCTCTACCGTCCTCAGGTCGAAGGGACGGTAATCTTCGACCGAATATCTGAGAAGATTGATAATATCCCCACTCGACTCTCCTCGGCTGGTTTTCATATCTTCAATATCCACCATAAAGAGTGGCTAGTTCACTCCAACAAAACCTATGTTGAAAGCATATATTGCAGAGACTTCTCCGTCGCCTATGAGCTAACTCAGATCATCGGAAAACCTACCCTGTTCCCGGACACGACGGGTCATCAGGCGAACCTCCTTGACCTGATAAATGGGTATCCAAAGTTTTACCTCCACTAGGCACATCAGACCATTACCTAATCAGTGTTCAGACTGATGCCAAACCTAAGTCATCCTCTGGTTTACGCTCCATAGAACGATTTTCACTATGCGAAGGCAGACAGAGATAGCTTTCGATCCTGAAGTTCCCCTCCCAACCTTTTTAAAGCATGCTGCCTCAAAAACTGCTGCCCTTGTCTCTGATTGGATCCGCTCTGGAATAGAGTGTTTTATATCCCACGAAAAATTCCAGCAAAAAAAACAAACCGTCAACCCTAATTCACCCCCGAATGCGCTTCGGCCATAGCTCACCGAAACCACTATTGCAATGTCTATAGCAAGGAGCAAAGTAGTTCGATCTTCACTGATTGCAATCGCTGCAAAAACATTCGAGAAAATGCCAAGCAGCCCACACCAAGGTTAAACCAAGGTTAAAAAGAAACAAATTAGAACTCGTGAATTCTGAAGGTCATCAAACAAATCATGAACAGAGGTATAGCATCTGTGCCCACAATTATAAATGGCCCCTAGTCATATCTTCCTCGACAGATTAGGCGAACCTCTTCGCCTCCAACTCAACCTTAGGTGACAAAGACCATTCCCACGTCTCACCGAGCACAAACTCAGTAATATTACCATCACAGTATGAGAAGTTTCTAGACTTATCAAAGGCCTTGACTCTAAGAAAGGCACAGGTCCAGCCAAAATTCCAGTGGTTGTCTTTAAGAACATCAACCCGAAATTATCTCCAATCCTAGCAAAATTATTCAACTGCTGCTTGAAGGAGAAATCCTTCCTTAGCCCGTGGAAAGTGTCAAGCGCATGCCCGGTTTTCAAGAACGCGGACATGCGATGTTCCTTCTCCTAAAGACATCCATCCTGACATCCATCCTATTATGGTTCCTTTTATACATTTTATTTTTCTTCTTTATTCTTCCTTCTTATTCTTTTATTTTTCATTTTTATTCTTCATATTTATTCTTTTTATTTTTTATTCATCCTTTTTAGTATTCTTCCTTTTATTTTTCCTTTTTATTCTTCTTTATTCTTCTTCCTTTTTATTCTTTTTCTTTTTCCTTTTTATTTATCCATCATATTATTCTTCATTTTTATTCTTCTTTTTACTTCTTTTTTATTCTTCTTCCTTTTTATTCTTTTTCTTTTTCCTTTTTATTATTCTTCCTTTTTATTCTTCTTTTTACTTCTTTTTTATTATTCTTCCTTTTTATTCTTCTTTTTACTTCTTCTTTTTTATTATTTTTCCTTTTGCTTCTTATCAACTCATTTTCTTCAATTTTACTTTTCTTGTCTTAATTATCTTCTCTTTTTCAACTGCACCTTCTCTACATTTTTCTTCTTTTTCTTTCTTTCATAGTTTTATTTCCTCACTCAGCCTTTTTCTTTTTTTCTGTTTTTTTCTTTTTTATTTTCTCTTTTGTTTTTTCTTTCTCTTCCCTTTTCCTTTTTTTCACTGTATTAATTTTTGCTCTTCAAGTTCCTTCATTTTCTTTCATTTTTAATCTCTTCTTATTCTTCTCCATCAATCTCTATTTCTTTCCTCTTCATTTTTTATTTCTTTTTTCATTCCTTTTGCAGCAGCAGCAGCAGCTTCTTCTTCTTCTTCTTCTTCTTCTTCTTCTTCTTCTTCTTCTTCTTCACTTTTTTCTAGTTGATTTCTTTAACCTCCTTCCCAACATAGCTTTACTTTCATTATTATCATCTTTCTTTTCTCTTTCTCCCTCAGTATTTTTGGCTTCCCCTCAGCCACCTCTTCTTATTCCATTCTTTCTTTTGATGTTGTTTTTCACCTCACTTGATCTTAACCCAGTCCCAGGGAGTGTGTCTGATTTGTTCAAATGGATCCATGCCACACAGATACTCTCAGTAATCAATACAAGTTACATTTCTCCTTTTTGGGTATTCACTAAAAGATTTTTTTTTTCTCTTTTCTTTATCAATCTATGAATTTAAGCATTAAGGTCACATGACTAACTTAGCTATTTTTTTATTAATGTTTGTTTCTAATTGTTCTCCACCTCATTTTGGAAAGTGTACATTAAAGAATAAAGCAAAAATCACATTATAACAAAAAATACCTTTGAAAAATCATGTGACCTATTCACTTAATCTCATTGGTCAATGTTTAAGTGAAATTTTGATGGTGTCCAGAAATAACTACTGATGGGAGCATGAGTGAAAAAAGAAATGGCCTCCACAATGTTCAGTTAACGCTCCAATCAATGAAAGACAAGCCTGAAAATGCTGAAATTTGTAATCAGCATGTTGTCAGATTATTGAAGATTAGCATGAGATACTTTTGGCTGAGTTTTTTTAGATGTAGTTTTTTTATTGTTATACAAGGATTATTTTAGACTAGTTTCTTCATTTTTGCTGTTTTAATTGCAATACTTTGGCCACACTACCAGTTAGACTTACTGTCATATTTGATAAATTTATACCAAGCGAATCTCTTGTATAGCTGTTGTGGATTCCGGGTTAAAATCCGGTACCAATAAATAACAAATGAATGAATATATGAAAATAATGTATTAACATAATAATACAAACTGGTAAAGCAGGTTAGTAGTTCCAGGAATACATGTTAGTAGCAAAATATATATACAGTCTTTGGTATTGAAGTATCGCTGTATGACTTCTTACTGAGTCTACATGCTCGCTCACTCTGACTCCTACAACACTATTACCTCACCCTCACTCTTCCAGTTACCTATAACCTTTTACTCTGTCACTCTGGACTTGACTCTTCGGTCTTGCTCCCTCTGGTCTTCATGTAGCCGTAGTATATGTATATACTGGGTGAGTCCATTTTTATAAAAAGGTGAGAACCCCTCAACAATAACATTATAAAATATATTTGTTCAGGCTAGTTTCTTTATCTTTGTTACTTTTAATACAATATTTCAGTTGTTGTACCTTCAATTTCTTCTCACATGTCTGTCCTTTACGAAATACAACAGAAAACTACTGAAGGCTGGAAATTACAGTGACTAAAATGCTGTGTTAATTCCAAAGCTAGAAATTGTCTCAGAATTTATCTGGCGAATTACTGTAAGCATCAACTCTTTTCTATTTTCCCAAATGAACAGAAAACTTTCTGTAATTTTCAATGTTCACTTTTTATCTGTTTTTTAAACACATCAAATCATATGGAAAGTTCACAAATACCCTATAAAAAGTACAACATTACTAAAAATGTTCACAATGCTAAAAATGTTCACCAATACTAAAATTAATTACACCATTACTAAAAGTATATACCACTACTAAAAAGTACACCACAACTTATGAAAGTACACCATTGCAAAAAAAAAAAGAAACCATTGCTAAAAAGTATATTTTACTGAAAACAAATACATCATTACTAAAAGAAAATGTACAGCTTACTAAAAATTGTACACCTTATTAAAAAAGTATAATATTACTAAAAAAAATATGTATTTCACATTATTTAAAATCCAAAGTAGAACCTGCAATGTTATTGGTCCTGACCTGTCATCTCGGTTTCAATCATTTTCCCATTGCCATAATGTAGTTTACTGTGCTTTTTTTTATAAATAATTTTATGGTAATTGTTTGGATGTACTTTCCTCTATGGTACCTAAATTTAAGAGCAATACTAAATTGGCAGTAAGATCTTGTCATTTTACGAACAAAATCACTACATGTAACCATACTTTCTTGCTAATAGTGTTTCTTTTTTGTGGAATTCTCTTTTAGATTTTTGCTTTCCACTTAAATTTGAGGTTCAAAACTTTAAATGCAATGTCAATTGTTATCTTCTGTCTTCTTAATTCTTGTTCTTTTATTGTCTTCTTTCCTTAATAGTAGTTTTTCTCATATTCTCTAACACTCAGTAACCTCTTGCGCCTTAGTGGCTTTATTGCCTTTGATCTTCAAAACCTGAATGCAATGTCAACCCTTATCTTCTTAAATTCTGTTCTTTTATTGTTCTTGCTCCTTAATAAGATTTTTCTTATATTCTTTCACACTCAGTAACCTCCTGCATGTTAGTGGCTCTGCTGCTTTGCTGAGGGTGAAATGATTTAAAAAAAAAAATTTAAATTTAACCGCCATTGTCTTTGAAATTGTTCCCCAGTGAATATAGACAGCAATCTCAGCATGTTTGAGATGTTTCAAAAGCACCATGAAAGTGATACCATCAGTGACTCCATTGGGATTACGTCTACACTATAGATATTGAAACTTGGCTCACCACTAGTTTCCTCACCAAGTTCAAAGCACATGTAAAAGACGTGATTGCTTTTGACTGAGTGTCAGGAACAAGAGGAAAAATATTACAGAATGAGAATTCTCTTGGCAGACTTCATAACTAATTCCAATAATTTTGAGAAAGTTGCAGGAAAGCTTAGTAACAGACTCTTGCATGAATTCATACATGTTTTTCTATATTCACAAGAATTTTACTGGTAATTAGTTCAACTGACACAGGCTATAGGAATAAAAGCAACAATAATAAGATGGAATAAAATTAGTAATAAAATAATAATGATAAGTGTATTTAATCAGAGTATTGGGATAAAACATAAGAAAATCATAATCTTCATTCTTTTATTGACATATAAGGGGACTTCAATTTCTCTTTATAAAATGTATTAAAGGCAACAGGATTATTTTGACATTCATTGTAAGAAAAAATTTGTAAGGCATTTTATACAATAAGCTAAACCTTCTCTGATTTCTAATAATAATTAATTTTACTTGAAATTTGAAGATTTAATCACTAGACATTTTGGTGTTTCTTTCAGTTGAATAATTGATTGGATTTCATTTATTAGAATCCACCAAATGAAATTAAAATTGAAAGCCGTAATTCCATTTGTGCATTTATAATCTTCTAATCAGATTAATAAATACATTTAATATTTTTTTGGTTTCAATTTTGAATCCAAGTCATAAGACAAAATCCATTTGAGACATATAAGATAGATATGAATGGACATAGATAGATAGATAGATAGATAGATAGATAGATAGATAGATAGATAGATAGATAGATATGAGCAGACTGAGATAGATAGATAGATATGAATATTGAGATATATAGAGATATATATATATAGATAGATATGAATATTGAGCTAGCTAGATAAATAGATAGATATGAGCAGACTGAGATAGATAGATAGATAGATAGATAGATAGATAGATAGATAGATAGATATGAATATTGAGATATATAGATATAGATAGATATGAATATTGAGCTAGCTAGATAGATAGATATGAGCAGACTGAGATAGATAGATAGATATGAATATTGAGATATATAGATATATATATACATAGATAGATATGAATATTGAGATAGATAGATAGATAGCTAGCTAGCTAGCTAGCTAGCTTGCTTGCTTGCTTTCATGTTTTGGCACAAGTTGTGCCTCTTTAGACAATGGTAAATAACCAGTGAGTAAACGATTATTTTTAATTTCAAAAGCAGAATACCCCCTCTTTTCATTAACGAGTAAACAACAGATCAGAATTAAAATGAGGCTTGTGGGTTCACCCTGATTAACCAATCAAGTGTCAGACCTATACTAAATCCAAAATTAACCTAAAAAAATAAAATTAAGATCATGGCATAATGTAACCTGAAATAGAAACTAAGACAAGGTCATTTGTGTCAGACATGAAATTGATTCAAATTATAAACGAGTGTCAACACAGTATCATAATTGTAGACAAATATGACTTATTCAGTTTTCCATAAGAAGCTAAATTGATGGTTAGGAAACTAATCAAACGTATAGCTAATAGTAACACAGATTTTGTAGTTGAAAATTAAAAGGTTTCTTTAAGAAACCAATGAATAGATTTAATATAGCTATGTATTGCTGTCTAGTCGGTATTATTAACATCTTATATGGATGTTCTACGTTTTTTTATTTTAAACAGTTTAATTGTATCCACTGGTAAAATACAGTAATTTTCAATTACTCATGTAAGCATCACAAGCAAGGTTTATTTATGGATTTACAAGTTCTGACTTTTTTTAAATTATGGCCTATTTAAATCTGCTGTTTTCTCATCTTTATTTGCTATTGCCTGAAGAGACACAACTTAGTGCCAAAACTCGAAAGCTATTGTGTAGAGATTTTTTACATGTTTTTGTATTAATATCCTATAAGCAAGGTTCATTTAAGAATTTACAAGTTCTGACTTTTTTAGAATATGGTCTATTCAGATCTATTGTTTTCTTGTCTTTATTTAACATCGCCTGAAGCACGAAAGCTATTGTGTAGAGATTTTTAACATGTTTTTGTATTCATCTCCTATAATATATCCTATATATATATATATATATATATATATATATATATATATATATATATATATATATACATATATATATATATATATATATATATATATATATATATATATATATATATATATATATATATATATATATATATATATATATATATATATATATATATATATATATATATATATATATATATATATATAGAAAAAGTTTCAAATTAAAAATTATAATGTTTTATTTTTGAAAGTATTTATTTATTTATATATATATTTGATATTTCAAATTGTCCTCAATTTTTCATCAGAAATAACTGTTTGTTACAAATAAATTAAAATTACTGTTTGTTGGCAAGTAGCATCCTTTTGAGAGACTTGGACGTCACGTGATATGGAACGTCACTGTTCAGATATTCTAACTTAAATCTAACTGTCATAAATATTTTAAAAAATATTTTTTACTATATCTAAAGAAATTGCTTAGCTATTGAAATATTTATAAAGATTTAAAACACCTAAGTCCCTATTCAACCCTAATTTATGTGTATTTAATTTTAAAATCCAATATGTTTTTTTTTTCTGCGTGTGAATGTGGAAGTAAAATCGGAATCTATTAATAAACATTTGCAGTTTTCTAATGTGTGTCCTGATTGATTGTAGTGTTTAGCTATGGGGGAATAAGGGTTGTTTTGACGTATTGTTTGTTTATGGTTATTAAAACGAAATCTAAAATTGTTTCCAGACTCACCAATATATCCACTATTAGGACATAAGTTGCAGAATAAATAATAGATTACGTTATGGGTATCGCAGGTGAGGTTAGGTGGCTGTATCCTGATATTGGTGTTGGGTACGTAAAATGTATTAGCTATTACTAAATGTTTGCAAACTAAGCAACGAGGTTTGTTACATTTGTAATTTCCTGTTTGGTTTCTATTATTTAGATATTTGGTAGAGGTGAGGATAGCTGATAAGTTAGGTGATTGTTTCATTGCATTTATGGGTGGTTTATCGAAAATGTCTTTGATCTTGTTGTCTAATTGGAGGTTCTTGTAATCATTTTTTAAATTGTGAATAAGTGTGTGGGAATATTGATTGTGGTTAAAACCATGGGAATCCGATTGTTGTTTTTATTTTTCTTGTATGTGAGAAGTGTGTTACGATTTATCAGGATAGTTTTATTTAGTGCTTCTTTTATTATTTTTATTGGGTATTTGCATTTTAGGAATTGTTTTGTTAAGTTATTAATATTGTATAGAAAATCTAAATGGTCTGAGCATATGCGTTTGGTTCTAAGAAATGAGCTGTATACAATAGATTTTTTTAATTTAAAGGGATGACAGCTGTTAAAGTGCAGGAATTTATGTTGGTTTGTGGGTTTGTTGTATAGACTGGTAGAAAGCTTACATTAAAAAATCTTTTTACATGAACTTATCTAAAAAAATCAGTTATTCTCTCTACCTAACACTTTCTCCGTTTCAATACTCTCAAGTAAAAAAGCACTCAATTTCCTGTACCAAAAAAACTGACACAGTGTATATTTTTGAAAAAACAAAAACTCAATAAACTAATTGTTGAGGACCCCATTTTACAACACATAACTTACCTGAAAGATTATTTAATACAACAGATCCCACGAAGATCTCATTATGTTCACTACACCAATACTACCTCTGCTGACAACCACATCGCTAACCTATCTAAATACACTCTCACCCAAGGAGAAACCTCTTTATTAAATAAAGGATTATCATTCTGCCCCTCACAACCACTAAAACCTCTAAACCTTTGCTACGATATGGAAAATACCTTCGTAGACTGAGACTAAAAGAATATTTCTCAGACAACAAACCTACTTCTAATACAGACAACAAAGCTAACCAATCATATATATATATATACATATATATATATATATATATATATATATATATATATATATATATACATATATATATATATATACATATATACATATATATATATATACATATATATATATATATATACATATATATACATATATATATATACACATATATACATATATATATATATATATATATATATATATATATATATATATATATATATATATATGTGTGTGTGTGTGTGTAACCAATATAAGATATAGATCCGACAGTATGAAAAAATATACTGCAAAAAACAAACAAAAATCCTAATATGCGACATATTCATAAAACATATTTCAGTTAACTGTTTGGATTGGTACTGCTTTTATGTCCATTGTCTTTTTCGTGTTGAATTGTATATGGTCTATGTTAATTATGTTTTATGAATATGTCCTGAAGATGGTCTATTAGACCGAAACGTCCAACGTTGACATTAAACATTAAAACAGCATAATCACATATTAGGATTTTTGTTTGTTTTTTCAGTATATTTTTCTTCATATATATATATATATACACACACACACACAAACACACACACACACACACACACACACACACACACACACACACACACACACACATATATATATATATATATATATATATATATATATATATATGTATATAAAACTGTCAGAAATTGCTGATATCCCCTACCAAGTGGATGGGGTGATTGCTGAAGAGTCCACCTACGTAACTATAGATTCAGTATGCTGAAAGTAACATCAATCAGCTCAGTGACAAATTTTATATTTGTATTAATTCTATAGAAAGATATATATATATATATATATATATATATATATATATATTGGAAAATAGTTGTATCAAAGAAACCAAGTGAAGCAATTAACTCGATATTTCACTGAAACTTTAAACCTACCTGTTATGTCATAGCGACTACTACAGAAGAACTAAATTTAAGTGAAATATCCTCAATCTGACTGTCTGCCAGTAACTTGTTCAAGAGTGATTCCATAACTGTAGAATTTCTCAAGACTCTTGAAACATTTCAACCCAGGTATTACTGGTAATAGCCAAGATCATATTAGTAAGTTTTATCTTCCGACTAATTATTTTTGATATCATTTATTTTGTAGAAGTGACCAGAAATCCAATAACTTTATGTCTTTGACATGTCCTCCATCCAATCTAATGCATGGAAGACATCATTTGCTTCCTCTTTCATTTAAGTTACATTAAATTTTACACTAAAAACGATTAAAAATTATCTTTACCTGTGTGTATACTATGTGTGGATGTGGGTTCAGGTATTTCTATGCATTTACTTTCATATTTTCAATCAATATGAGTCAGCCATATTCCTCATTTTCAAAATGGCTGACACATCTTGTGAAAACCAATTACAAATGGCTGCTTTGATTTTCTTTCATGTTACTTTTATTTTATGAAAAACAAATATTTTCAACATTAAATTAAACAAAAAATATTGTTTACTATAATTTAGAATTAAATGGAACTGATAGTTAACTTGAATCATAAAAACCATCAGTTTTAATTAAACCATATATTTTAAGTTAATGTTTATTGAATAATAAGCAAAGGGAATGTGTCCTATGTGGTGATTTTGTAAGTGTAGCTTAGATGTGGCACAAGGCTGAAGTATGGGGTATCCAGTGAGGATTGAACTCACTACTCAGTTGTAATTGTTCTATTGAGACAAGCTTTCAAATCATTGCACCATGCCAAGGTGTCCAAATGAACTATGACAGCTAAAGCAAAATATTGATTTAAAGAAGACACCTTATCTTGGCATCTAATATAAACAGGGTATTTTTTTAATCATTTTATTAAAAGAAATGTATCCCATAATTTCTGTCTGAATTTCTGGGATGAGGAGTTATTTACATTCAGAGTGATATCCCCATTTGCGTTCTTATTGTCACAACATTTTGGGACAATAGCCTAGTGAATTAAAACATTGGTTTTTTGGAATTTGATGGTATAGTAATTGTGAGTTCAATCCCTGGGCAGGGTAGTAGAAACTTAGACTCGGTGGAAAAAGGACAAGCAATCACTGAGCAGGATTAAATAAGAACAAGATGAGATACCTCTAGACATCGATAAGCTGCTAGTGTATATATATATGCAAGGCCAAAATAGGCAAAGCAACAGTAATAACACAAAAAGTTCACAAAGTAAGAATGGTGCTAACATAAAAAGTGTATACATAAGTAATCGCTGCATTCTGATTTCAAGACAAGAACAAAAATATGGTGGATGAAGTATGTTGGCAAATGATAGGGAAATTATATTGACCACATTTTTTCATTCTAAACTTTTAGTTCAAAAGAAGCTTTGTAGATTAATTGACAAAGTTTCCAATAAACAATAACAAAGAAAAGAAAAGAACAGGGCAAAAGACAGAAAAAAACACACACACACACACACACACACACACACACACACATATATATATATATATATATATATATATATATATATATATATATATATATATAAAGACAAAAACAGGCAAAGCAACGGAAATAAGGTAAAAAGTTCACAAAGTAAGAATAGTGTTAAACAAAAGAGTACAGATGACTTCAAGACAAGAAAAAACAAAAATATGGTGGATAATTCCATGAAATGAACAAATCTTATTGGCTAGGAGGAATTCCCAGCATGCATCTGTACAAATTGTCTATAAATTTGGGTTGGTGGATTTTTTTGCTGTCATTCATAACAAGATTGGAACCAACAAACATTTTCTAAAATTGTAGAGTAATTGGTCATGGTTAAGTGTAACTGACAAAAATGTTCAACAAACGGAATTGACAAAGTTTCCACTAAACAATAAGAAAAGAAAGAAAAATAACAGGGTAAAGAATACTAAACTAACAATATGCAAGTCAAAACTAGGCAAAGCAAAAGTAATAAGGTAAACATTTCACAAAGTAAGAATGGTTTTAACATGAAAAAAGGATACAGTCAAGTGATTGTAGTGTTCTGACTTCATGACAAAGAACAAAATATGGTGGGTGAGACCAAAAAGTATCATATTTGACAGCATATAAAACACTTTTTTTTACTAAAAATATCTTTTAAAATTCCCCTGCATCTTATATGCCATATGAAACTTTAAAATTCAGGATAGTCAGCTGAAATTACCAACCTGGCAACTCCTTTTAGCTTAAACTTTAGCATAATTTTCATATACCTATTGTCATTATTTAAAAGGCTATTATGCAGATTAAAGTGTTAGCATTGATAATATTCATTATATTAATTTCATCACATTTAATATTAGTACTTTGTTTCACTAAAATTGTATGCAATAAATTCAAATTATATATTTGTAAAATATATTTGTTTAATTTATATTTTTTTTGCGATAACTTCCGGTTGTATTCGTATAAATATAATCAGAATTTTTATATCCTAATTATTCAAATAAGACGTTTACAAGACACAGGCTGTACAGATCATATAAAGGAAAATTTTTGACTGAATTTTAATGGTAACTGTTCTGTTTTGCTCAATTTTAATAATTGCTTGATTTTTATTTTGTTTTCTTATCTTTGGAGATGATAAAGATTTTATAGGCTCGTCTTCTTTTTTTTCCTATTATTTTTTGTTTAATTGTAGTCATGGCTTCTTTAACCAAAATAATACCTCATAAATATAGCCTAGGCTGTACTATTTACTAATAATTTTACTAATTTTACTAATTACTAATTTTTCTTGATTTGCCCTGCTTAAATTAGGGTGCGTTTTATACACCCATGTGTCTTATATGACATCAAATACAGTAGTTCATTTCATTGGGTAAGAAGAAATCCCAGCATGCATCTATACAAATTGTCTATAAAATTGGGGAGGAGGATGTTTTGTTCATATTGAGAACACCTTTTCTGTTGACTTCATCAGGACACCTTCGACATTACGCTTTGTTTGCTTGATCAAGTAGCTGGCAATAAATATAATCATTCTTCCATGTTCGACTTTCTTGTAATGGACAGCTCTTTTTATATTCCACACTGGAAAATACCAAAATACAATATGCTCCTCACTGCAAGGAAAGACTCAAAATTCTAGAAGTCATTCTTATACAAAAGAAATAACCCACATTAATCTATATAATAAATGCAAACATCTGTGTCACACTTTTTCAATTAAAGGGACACGACTCTCTAACTTTTAAATATCTCATTTTCTTTTCTTGGAAGCTGAGATCCTTACTGGTCCAAGAAAGATGGAAAGAATTTTAATTCCAAGAATCCCCTTAATTCCCCCAGATCTTCCTTTTGAGTTCAAATGGCTTCAGTATCAGCGAGAGTAAGCCATGCAATGTCAATCAATAAGTCCCAAGTAACTGGACTTCATCTGGTGAAACCCTGCTTTCCTCATGGCCAGCTCTATGTTGGTTGTTCAAAGGTTGGGAATGGAAACAAACTATTTGTACTGATTCCAAATGGTAAAACAAAAAATGTTCTTTATCATACAGCTTTGCAATAAGTTCCAAATAGACAAGTTATATCACTGTTTTGATTAAAACTGTTTATTGTTTGAAAAATATTGTTCAAGTTTAATAAAATTTAATATGTCCTCAATGCATAAAGTGTCAATGTTGGGCTGAAGGCTTCATCAACACACCTCCACAGGAGCTAGCTTAAACGCTGCCCAATAGGGCGACTATATTTCTGAGATGACTTTTGTAATGGGCTCACTTCCAGATCCTTTCACATAAACATGGGTGTCCCCCAAGGCTCTATCCTGGATCCTGTGCTGTTTCTGAGTTTAATCAATGATCTTCTTGATGTTATCACTTCCATCAGAACCAACAAAGTTAACCTGACCACTGCTTTTGAAAAGGACCCCAATCAGTAGTCAACTGGAACAGGAAATGGCTTGTAAATTTTAATACCTTCAAAACTAAACTGGTCTCATTTAACCACTATAGAGAAGCTTCCCCACCCAACATCAGGAGAACAACACACTGCACCTTCTTGGCCTCATGTTTTCAACTGACTTGAAGTGGAATGACTACATTGAATCAATAGCTGTATCTACTGCAAGGAATGTTGGGTCACTGTGTCATGCCAGAAGGTTTTTCTCATCAGAGTCCATCTTGACCATTTACAAATCTAACATTCATCTATTCACTGAATACTGTTGCTATATCTGTTCTGGTGTTCCTGCTATTCATTTTGAGGTTCTTGACAAAATCCAAAGAAGGATCTGCAATGTTGCATCACAACTTCAGTCACTTTCTCACAGATGTGATGTGGCTTCCCTCTGTCTTTTCTACAAATATTTTCATGGCAACTGCTCTGATGAGCTTTTTGCTATGGTGCCTCTGACTACATGAATTTAAGTGTGCTACTAGATTGGCATCTAGGTCCCACCTGTTTACTCTTGAAATAGTTAAATGCAACCACCACTTATACTCCAACAGTTTCTTTTCTCGCACTTTCCACCTGTGGAACATCATTCCATTTACTTGCTTCCCTAATAACAGCAGTCTTCAAAAATTTAAATGTAATGTCAATTACCATTGTGGTGACCTTGTTAGGGCCAGAAATAAAGACACAAGAGAGGAAGTGAGTTAAACAAATATATTAACCGAAACAGTAATACAAACATATACAAACGAGAGTGTTACAGCAAGAATGTTCGGTTTGACTGTCAGAACTGACTGCTGAAAACTTCCCTCATCCAAAAGGCAGTACCTGCTACTATTTATAGCTGGGAGAGTCCATATGTGCGTGGGTAAATTACCATAACAACAATCTTCTGTCTTCTTGAATCCTGTTCACCTTTTATCCTTTCCTCATTGCCCCCCCTTACACCCAGTTTTTCTCTCTCACTTTCACTCTGTGTAACCATCCCCTATGTATCAGTAGCATTTACACCTTGCTTGGGGGGGAATGATTAAAACAAAAAAAGAAACTTATACTATTTACGTTGTTTGAACTGTTGTCCTCATCATTATTGTCATATTCACAACATTTCTGCTGTTGTACTGTGAGGTATTCACTCACAACATAGTAGTGGGAATTAGTCTTGTTTTCATGAAGATAAAAACAGGAAAATAAACGTGCACAATAACAGGGAAAGCATAATAAATTCTATACTAATTTCATAAAATTTATCTATATATTTATGTATATGAGTCTGTATATTTTTTCATACAGAATTTCTGTTATGGTGCATGCAATAAAAGGGAGAATTTATTCCATAGTATTATAAGTCATATCACAGAGAGAAGTTACACATGCATTGCCAGCCTGAGGGTACTTGGCAAAAAGATTAAATATATCGCCTTTTCACAGGATGTCCGTATTTCCAGCAGAAACAGTTTTTGTTGCATGCTGGGAGTAATTTTATTACTTTTAGTTTTTATTTAATTTACTTTAAACAAGGTTTAAATATTATTATTTTATTATATTTTATTTATAATTTTCATTATTATTATTATGTTATATTTTATTTTTATCTAATTATAATAATAATGATATCCCTACAATATGCTCCAGCCTTCTTTAGGTGATATACATTGGAATTTTGAACCAAACCCTTTATTTAGAACACTGGGGTAGATTGTTCTAATTCCACGTGCCACGCTTCTTTTTTTATCTCAGTTTTAGTTAATTCCCTTTAGTAATTCAACTCTTCAAGTTTTTTTG
Source organism: Acanthosepion pharaonis (assembly GCA_903632075.3). Lineage (NCBI taxonomy): Eukaryota > Metazoa > Mollusca > Cephalopoda > Sepiida > Sepiidae > Acanthosepion > Acanthosepion pharaonis. Next base: position 1,703,461 of record CAHIKZ030002800.1, read on the forward strand.
TTCACCTCTGCTGTGGCCAGGTATTGAACTCACAATTCTTTGGATCAAATCACTGGATTACTTCAACCAATGCTTTTATCCAGTGGGCTATGTGTCCTTGAAGGAAAAGGCCAAATCATACAATGGCTGAAACATTGTGAATATGATGTAACCATATTAATTCAATCAAATATCTTTTTTGACAGGAGACAGTAGCTTGATGTGTACATAAAATATTTAATGCTGTTGTAGCATACCTATGGATGATAATATTTGTCCCCATTCTCATAAATAAAGTAGTAAATACCGTATGTTGGTCTGCAGTTAGAGATTTGTCTCCAGTTGTGCTGGTCAAACTATCTGCCTCCGGGCAAAGAGGATTCCCAGATGAGGCTATGTCAATGGGCAGGGTCTCATTTCAGGAAACAACTACCCGACTCTGTTTTATACAGGGTCTACAGGGATTTTTTGGCCAAGCCTATCCACCCAGATACCCCACATTAAATTTGGCCTTGGGCCACATCTGACATTGTGGGCAGTTGGTAGATATCCTGCAGTTGGAGATTCATTGTGGAATTAACTTAACTCACTTCTAGCAGTTGACTACTTCTATGCACTGCTGGTGAATCTTATATGCATTGTTCTTGTCCTAAGTATTACCATTCATTAACAACTTTCATGTGATTATTCTATTCATTAACCTTTCCTACGTTACAACAAATGCGAATACAAAATAACAGTAATCCATTAAAATCTTTTCTTTTGCAATTGATCTCCATTTAAATGTTACATATGGCATGATCTGCGGCTGATTTGAATACCGGGGTGTAGCCTTCAAAATTTAGTCTACCACACTGACAACCCTCAGTTCTTCATAATGACTGAGTCTGTTCAAAGTATTTTTAACATAAGCTGAACAAAACATAAACTGTTGACAGTTTATTCACAATTTTGATATCAATGTGCCATATCTTGTTCAAAAATTGGAAAGTACAATAAAGAAATTAAACTGTCTTTGTAACTTAAATTTCTCAAAACTATTTCAAATATATACATATTTCTTATTATCTAAACATATTTTAGTGGATTTATATATATATTTAACAGTGTGAATTACATCTACCAGCATGTGCATTCAAGAGTCTTAACAAAGAAAAGGTGCATTTTGATAGGGTTTAAACCTGTGTCCATCTATCTATTTCAGTCTGCTCATTATTTATCTATCTATCTATTTATTTTGGCCTCTTCATTATCTATCTCTCTATATTTTGTTTCATCACTATCTATTTAGCTCTCTTCACTATCTATCTATCTATCTATCTATCTATCTATTGTGGTCTCTTCATTATCTATCTATCTATATATTATGTTTCATCACTATCTATCTATCTATCTTAATCTCTTCACTATCTATCTATCTATTTTGTCTCTTCATTATCTATCTATTTCAGTCTCTTCACTATTTATCTATCTATCTATTTTGGTCTTTTCATTATCTATCTATTTGGATTCTTCATATCTAGCTATCATGTATTGTTTACAAAATTGGCAATTTAGAAAAGCCATCACAACTTCATACATGCCAGAGGCTAGCAATTGAGAAGTGTTTTTCTCTTCTCATACCCAGAGGAAAATACTGAAAGGTTTAATTGACCCATGCTTGAAATGGAGTGCCTTGCACACTGGTCTTAGCATTTTTCCATTTCAATCAATTGATTTCTTTGCAATTTCTTTTAGATTCCAGTAAAAAAAATAATAAAAAGATATATATATCAAATAAAAAGATATATATATCAAAAGGCCTCTAAAGAAACTTGCTTCACATTTGCTCAATGAATTTCCAGTCTATGAAATTCTGGATGTTAATGTTCTTGTGAGCTTTTTTGACTTGAGCTGTTAGAAAAGTATGACAGTGAATGAATTTGACTCAAAATATTTTAGCCTAGCTTAAAATATTTTTTACATATATATATATATATATATATATATATATATATATATATATATATATATATATATATATATATATATATACATGGAATAGCAGACTCAGATTGTAAGTTCAAGATGCGGTTCTATGATGTCATGAACTTACGACATGCTATTTCACAACCATTATTGTCACATAGAAATCTTCTATGTCAACATAAAAAACAAAATATTATCTTTGATGGTGAATATCTTTGTTTAAATGTCCATATAACCTCTCTAAAGATGGCTCATGTGAGCCAAAAGCTTACATTATGGACCAACTTAATAAAAAATATCCAAATTTTTGTCTTTATTTTCACCTGAAATTAAAGCAAACATAACAACATTGGAGTGGCTCATGATCAGACATAATAGACATTAATTGTCGGTTATATTTAACAATATATATATATATATATATATATATATATATATGTATATATATATATATATAGCATAATGAGAAGCCACGTATACTTTCTTAATATGTATATATAGAAAAAGTTTCAAATTAAAATTATAATGTTTTATTTTATGAAAGTATTTATTTATTTATATATATATTTGATATTTTAAATTGTCCTCAATTTTTCATCAGAAATAACTGTTTGTTACAAATAAATTAAAATTACTGTTTGTTAGCAAGTAGCGTCCTTCGCGAGACGCGGACGTCACATGATATGGAACGTCACTGTTCGGATATTCCTAACTTAAATCTAACTGTCATTTTTTAAATATTTATGACAGTAAGTAATTCATCGAGTCTAGAAGAAACCTCAACAGAATGCAGAAAGCACTGGATGGCTATTTTGTCCTATATTTGGGACTCATCAGCAGTGTGCTTCCACTACTGAGAATTGAAAATCGAACAGTTACGATAGGAGGCAAATGCCATACCAATTGTACTAACAGGCCACGGTGATGAAGAGGTAACAAATTAGACTCGATATAGTGCCGCTCAATCACATATTCCTTGGTGGAACTCATCTGAGTTTCCCTTACCCATAGTGCCTCCATGAGCTACAACTACATACATATATATATATATATATATATATATATAGAGAGAGAGAGAGAGAGAAAGAGAGAGAGACCTTGCACAATAAGTTTAGCATTTTCTCTCTCTGATTTCCATCAGCATGGCTGATTCTATCATCCAGGAAAGTGACTCATTGCACCTTCTCAGGCTAACGTTCTCAGCTGACTTCAAGTGGAGAGACTATAATGAATCCATTGCTAGGTCAGCTGCTAGGAAAGTTTGTTCACTGTGTCATGCAAGACAAATTTTCTTTCCAGAATCTATCTTACATATAAGTCTACCATTCATCCATGCTTAGAATATTGCTGCCACATATGGTCTAATGACCCTGCTATTTACCCTGAGCTTCTTGATAAAATCCAAAGAATCAGCAATATTATTGGTCCTGATCTGGCAGCACAGCTTCAGTCACTTTCCCATTTTGCCATAATGTTGCCCAAACATGTTTTTCTATAAATACATTCATTGTAATACTTCGGATTAGCTCTTTGCTATGATACCTAGACTTTTTTAATCTTGAGCACAATACTAGAATGGCATCAAGATCACATTCATTTACAGTTGAGCCAGCTAGATGTAACTAAGTTCAATGCTAACAGTTTCTTTTCTTGCACTTCTCGCTTGTAGAAATCCCTTTCAGCTTCGTGCTCTCCAGCCATCTTTAATCTTCAAAAATTTAAATGCAATATCAATCGCTATCTACTGTCCACCTGATTACTCTTTCCTCTTTCCACTCATTATTAATGTTTCTGTTCCTAATTCTTCCACAGCCTGTAACCCCTTGTGTTTTAGTGGCTTTACTACCTTGCATGGGGCGATACAAATTTAAAAAAAAAAGTAACAATAATGAAAAAAAGAGATTTTACTTTACCTTTTAAATGATGGACATATGATGTAATTGATTACTGGGCAGTGCCCATCTCCTCTCCAGGTTGTATTAGGTCACATGGTACTAGCAACAACTGAGTCTTTTCAAAGAATGATGTGTGGACGATGCAATGGATAGTGGCTCAGAATGAAAAAATCCAAGTGACAATTTTGATTTTCCAGTCAGATCAGATCAGATTCATTTCCACACAAATATCCTTGGGAAAGGTATTAATCCATCTCCTCCCTCAGTTATGGATTAAATAGTAGAACTTGCATCTAGAAAAAAAATTATTATTATTCTAATAAAAATTTTTGATGTAATCGTAAAAAAAGATTTATTCTTATAATCAAAAATAGGTTTAAGGTTGAAATAACCCAAAAAGTGTTGATAAGTCATAAAAATAAATCAATCTTTTTAAAAGGTATATCATAAAAAAGTCTAATAATAAAAGCAATAAATTTTCTCTTAAATTCAATTTCTTTAATGCTGCTGATTGTTGGAAGGGAGAGATATAGTTATATAATTAGTTATCAGTTAGGATGAGATTGGTTTGTACTTCAAGCAATAGAGATGTAGGCTTTTTACCACAAGTTAATGCCTACACAAGGAATGGATAATGTCTACACCAGAATCAACTACCCTGCACTTAATAACAGGGCATAAAGACACAACTAAATGATAAAAATACAACACTGATCGTTTGTTAACTTTCGTTGTCTTCCTTGTTAAAAGAAGCCATAGAAGTTGTTATTGTTAAAGATACCATAAACTATGACCCCCCACCCCACCACCACCACCACCACCACCTCCATATCTCTTTGGAATTAAAACCTCACGGTCCCTTATATCCAAATTCACATTGAGGGCCCTCTCACTCCTGCTGGAGGAACACCTTCCTGATTGATCATGTCTTCAGGGTTGTGGCTGCACTCACCATGCTTGGCCACTTGCAGGTTGGTGAGAGAATTTAACCCATACATGGAGGTTTTGTATTCAGAGTTGTACTGATATCAAATACAAATCAGAATCCAACACGAAACATTTATAAATCCAACATGTTTCAGCTTTATTAAAGCTTCATCAGAGAATGAGATATGGAGAAAAAAAATAAAGAAACAGAAAAATATTTTAATTTTTGCACCATTCATTTTTCAACTGGTTAAGCAGACTTCATATGCATTTTGATTCATAAAGCAATTTTTTGTGTGAATTTATGTATGTGTTAATAGTTGTCCTTCACCTAGACTGATTGCCCCCCAAGGCTATAGAACCTAGCCTGTTGTGCTGTTTACTCATAGCTGGGGTAGGAAAAGAAGAGACGGATTCATGCTTTTCCAAAGAGTATTTACACATGAGTGAATGCAATAAGCTTGACCAGAATTCAAACTTGGCTTTCCGATTCCTCAATTTAAGCCCCTATCCATTACGCCACAATTCATCCACAAAACACATCTACTGGCCTATACATTAAAGAGCGTTTACAAACACATCAACTGGCATGTGCATTCACAAGTCTTTATAAACACATCTACTTACCTGTGCATTCACAATTCTTTATAAATAGATCTACTGGCCTGTGCATTCACAAGTCTTTATATACACATCTACTGGCATCTAGATTCAAGAGTCTTTATAAACACATCTACTCGCCTGTGCATTCAAGAGTCTTTATAAACAAATCTACTGGCATGTGCAAATGTCTTTGTAAACACATCTACTGACATGTGCATTCAAGAGTCTTTATAAACACATCTACTCGCCTATGCATTCACGAGTCTTTATGAACACATCTACTGGCATGTGCATTCACAAGTCTTTATATACACACCTACTGACCTCTGTATTCAAGAGTCTTTATAGACATATCTACTGGCCTGTGCATTCAAGAGTCTTTATAAACACATCTACTGGCCTATGCATTTAAGAGTCTTTATGAACACATCTACTGGCATGTGCATTCAAGAGACTTTATAAAGAAAATTTACCCCATTTTCTTTATTAAGACACTTGAACAAAACAACATATAAATGAAATTCAAAATTCAAAAAATAAAAGAAATCAGAACATCTGGAACCCCTTGCATCTTAGCACTTTTGTTTCCTTGCTTGAGGTGAAATTATTAATAAGAAAAAGGATATAACACTGGTTAGAAAAAGTATTGTTGAAATAAAGGTTAAAAAACAAGCAATCTTTCAATTTAATCACCAAGATCTTGGAAAATACAAAATATATATATATATATATATATATATATATATATATAAAGTGTAACAGCAAATTGTCCAAATCATGTAACAGCATGAGATAATTGTCTATCCACAAAATGTTTAATATCTAAAACACCCCTAAACTAATTGAGTTTATTTTTTCTAGGTTTTCAGATAAGACGTTTAGCCATCTTAACACCATTTGTCGCAAGAATCACTGAAAAACCCTTTGAGTTATTCAGCTAGAAATAGAGCAAGTTAAAATCGTTTTGTTTCACCTCTACTACGTCTTCCCAAATGAGCAATGGTGAGAGGAAAAAGATCCTTCAAACTTTCAGTAATAGTGCCAACATTCATACTCTGGTTTCCATCTTCAAAGTCCATTCAAGAACCATCAAGAGAATGGTGATTGTTTTAAAAAGAGGGAACGGTAGAGAGGAAAATTGGACCAGGAGGTCACAACAGGAAGAGGGATAAGAGATCAATTAGAAAAGATCCAATTGAATTCATAAAAGGCGTTTGGCGTGTGAGAGAGGAGTTTCAGCTATGACAGTCCAAAGAGCAGTGAAAAAAGTCTTGAAAATGAAATCGTACATGAAACGGTGAGGCACCAGGACAGAAAGTTAAAAGGTTAGAGGGCGAAGATTAGTTTGAATCAGTTGAAAAATGATCCTAGAATAATATATTTATATATTCGAATTTCATTTGAGTCTTTCTTGAGCTTCTAATCCTCAGCTATGAATAATTAATGATGAACATGTCATTTTTGTTTCTGATCGATTTCATTACGATTCTTCTGTTAAGCTTTGGGAGTAATTAAACATTCTTATTGCTCAAAGTAGAGTCCAGTAGTGTTATTAAAGCACCAAAGAATTCCAGTAAGATACATTTACTCATTTCTAAGATACAACAGTCCAGAATTTAATTTAACAATTGAACGCGAGAATGGTGATTAAGTTTTAAAAAGAGGGAACAGTAGAGAGGAAAACTGGACCAGGAGGCCACGACAGGAAGAGGGATCACCATTTCAACTCAGAGCTAAAAAGATCAATTAGAAAAGATCCAACTCAGTCCATAAGACGTTTGGCATGTGAGAGAGGAATTTCAGCTATGACAGTGTAAAGAGCAGTGAAAATAGTTGAAAATGAAATCGTACGTAAACGTGTGAGGCATCCTGTTATTCAAAGACAGAACGTTACAAGGTAAGAGAGGGCAAAATTCATCTTGAATAAGTTGGAAAATGATCCTGGAATAATATATATATATATATATATATATATATATATATATATATATATATATATATTTGAGCTTCATTTCAATCTTTCATGATCTAGTATTAATTATCTATTAATGATTAATAATGAACATGTTATTTTCGTTTTCGATCGATTTCATTTCGATTCTTCTGTTAAGTTTGGAGAGTAATTATACGTTCTTATTGCTCAAAGCAGAGTCTAATAGTATTATAAAAACCTCGGAGAATTCTAAGAAGATATCTTTTGTATTAGGGTAGGTAAGTTAGGTGTTGATGTATTATTTTCCTCGTTGTTTTTATTTGTTGACTCTAGTGGGGTTGATATTAATGACAGAAATTAAAAGGCATAAACGTAAAACAATAACAACAATAAAAAGTTGAGACACGTGTTGGCATAAATAAAAATAATTTGTATTTTCTTTTGTGATGTGAATTGCAGAATATTGCTATGGTGTGTGTAAAAATATTCTCAGTGCTTATTTGGTTTGGTTCTGAGAATTTCGTTTGTGAGGATGCATTTAAAATCGTCTGTTTTCGATATTCCCGGAGCACTGGCAGACGTGTTTCTGTACTGCTACTACTGCTTGTTTACTCATCTACTGGCTACTGCTATGGGTACCCTAGTCTACAATACTCTGCTGACTATCTTGTGGTAGAAGGGTCGTTTTTATAATTATGATGAAATATTCTTCTTTTATATTATCACTGATGGCAAGATTATTTTTAGAATGATGAAATATCATCATCATTCTGGATCATAACACTTTAATCATTTCTAAGATACAACAGTTCAAAGCTTAATCTAACAATTGCTTTCACCCCCACCCCCAGTATATTGCTATCTTATTCTAATGTTTCGCTTTCATCTTTTGACGCTCCCAAGTAATATCTTCAATATTTGTCCACATGATGACCTGAAATAAACGGCTAGGAAATTACCAGGTCACTGAAGTAGAGAACTTTTATTCCTTCTTTTGAATATTCTTAGATTATTCTTAATGATATGTTTTCCCTTCGTGTATTTCCAGAGATTGCGAATCACAGAAACCGTTGCCATGTTCTCCATTCATACAATTTCTTCTTTTCTGGACCAAACCATAAATTATGTAATTGCCTTTCCAAAATTACCATTTTCTCCATCCCTTTCGACTTTTGTTGATAAGCGTGCGCACTTAAAACAAATTAGCATCTTTATATGTTTCACCAAAAAACGGATAAAGCTGGTTGTGTATGCATCTGTGTCAGCATGACTGCGTATTTTTGTATAAGCTTGTGGGGGCTTTTTTCATATGAGCAGAACTCTTTTGTGTCATGAGAGACAATAATGAGATCTTCAGCGGATGACATGGCAAAGAGGAGCAAGAAGGCAGTTCAAACTGAGTCCATGTTCACTTTACATTCTCGTCGCCGAGTTAAGGTTTCAGTTAATGAAATACCCATGGTGTCATCTTCAAAGTGGGCAGAGATCAGCCATATTCTTTGTAGAACTAGAGAACTCAAAGAGAGAAAGGTGAAAAACAGCAAATATAAGAAAAGATTTAAGGCTTCATTCCTTTGTTATCTATTATTCTGCTTCTTTTTTATGTTCAATCGTTATGCTTTTCTACATCGGATCAAACTGTAGTAACTGTTTCCAATCGCAGGACCATCAAATCTGTTTCATTTTCTACTTGTGTGTTTATGACTATCATACTTTTCTACATAGGATCAAACTGTAGTAACTGTTTCCAATCGCATGACCTTCAAATCTGTTTCATTTTCTACTTGTGTGTTTATGACTATCATACTTTTCTACATAGGATCAAACTGTAGTAACTGTTTCCAATCGCATGACCTTCAAATCTGTTTCATTTTCTACTTGTGTGTTTATGACTATCATACTTTTCTACATAGGATCAAACTGTAGTAACTGTTTCCAATCACATGACCTTCAAATCTGTTTCATTTTCTACTTGTGTGTTTATGACTATCATACTTTTTCTACATAGGATCAAACTGTAGTAACTGTTTCCAATCGCATGACCTTCAAATCTGTTTCATTTTCTACTTGTGTGTTTTATGACTATCATACTTTTTACATAGGATCAAACATAGGTTTCCAATCAATGACCTTCAAATCTGTTTCAACTTGTGTGTTTCCAATCATACTTTTCTACATAGGACCTTAGTAAAATCTGTTTCAAATTTTCTACTTGTGTGTTTATGACTATCATACTTTTCTACATAGGATCAAACTGTAGTAACTGTTTCCAATCATGACCTTCAAATCTGTTTCATTTTTCTCTTGTGTGTTTATGACTATCACTTTTCTACATAGGATCAAACTGTAACTGTTTTATGACCTTCAAATCTGTTTCATACTTGTGTGTTTATGACTATCATACTTTTCTACATAGGATCAAACTGTAGTAACTGTTTCCAATCGCATGACCTTCAAATCTGTTTCATTTTCTACTTGTGTGTTTATGACTATCATACTTTTCTACATAGGATCAAACTGTAGTAACTGTTTCCAATCGCATGACCTTCAAATCTGTTTCATTTTCTACTTGTGTGTTTATGACTATTTACTTTTCTACATAGGATCAAACAGTAACTGTTTCAATCGCATGACCTTCAAATCTGTTTCATTTCTACTTGTGTGTTGACTATCATACTTTTCTACATAGGATCAAACTGTAGTAACTGTTTCCAATCGCATGACCTTCAAATCTGTTTCATTTTCTACTTGTGTGTTTATGACTATCATACTTTTCTATCAAATAGGATCAAACCTTCAAATCTATTTAACTGTTTCCAATCATAGGACCTTCAAATCTGTTTCATTTTCTACTTGTGTGTTTATGACTATCATACTTTTCTACATAGGATCAAACTGTAGTAACTGTTTCCAATCGCATGACCTTCAAATCTGTTTCATTTTCTACTTGTGTGTTTATGACTATCATACTTTTCTACATAGGATCAAACTGTAGTAACTGTTTCCAATCGCATGACCTTCAAATCTGTTTCATTTTCTACTTTGTGTTTATGACTATCATACTTTTCTACATAGGATCAAACTATCATAACTGTTTTCTACAAATAGGTTTCAAACTTGTGTTTATGTAACATACTTTTCTACATAGGATCAAACTGTAGTAACTGTTTCCAATGACCTTCAAATCTGTTTCATTTTCTACTTGTGTTTATGACTATCATACTTTTTCTACATAGGATCAAACTGTAGTAACTGTTTCCAATCGCATGACCTTCAAATCTGTTTCACTTTTTTCTTAGTGTGTTTATGACTATCATACTTTTCTACATAGGATCAAACTGTAGTAACTGTTTCAATTTTGACCTTCAAATCTGTTTCATTTTCTACTTGTGTGTTTATGACTATCATACTTTTCTACATAGGATCAAACTGTAGTAACTGTTTCCAATCATGACCTTCAAATCTGTTTCATTTTCTACTTGTGTGTTTACTTTTCTACTATCATACTTTTCTACATACTGTGGATCAAACTGTAGTAACTGTTTCCAATCTATTTTCACATGACCTTCAAATCTGTTTCATTTTTTTTCTACTTGTGTGTTTATGACTATCATACTTTTCTACATAGGATCAAACTGTAGTAACTGTTTCCAATCGCATGACCTTCAAATCTGTTTCATTTTCTACTTGTGTGTTTATGACTATCATACTTTTCTACATAGGATCAAACTGTCAAAGTAACTGTTTCCAATCATGACCTTCAAATCTGTTTCATTTTCTACTTGTGTGTTTATGACTATCATACTTTTCTACATAGGATCAAACTGTAGTAACTGTTTCCAATCGCATGACCTTCAAATCTGTTTCATTTTCTACTTGTGTGTTTTATGACTATCATACTTTTCTACATAGGATCAAACTGTAGTAACTGTTTCCAATCCATGACCTTCAAATCTGTTTCATTTTCTACTTGTGTGTTTATGACTATCATACTTTTCTACATAGGATCAAACTGTAGTAACTGTTTCCAATCGCATGACCTTCAAATCTGTTTCATTTTCTACTTGTGTGTTTATGACTATCATACTTTTCATAGGATCAAACAGTAACTGTTTCCAATCGCATGACCTTCAAATCTGTTTCATTTTAACTTGTGTGTTTTCTATCAACTTTTCTACATAGGATCAAACTGTGTAACCTTCAAATCTTCAAATTTCATTTTCTACTTGTGTGTTTATGACTATCATACTTTTTCTACATAGGATCAAACTGTAGTAACTGTTTCCAATCACATGACCTTCAAATCTGTTTCATTTTCTACTTGTGTGTTTATGACTATCATGCTTTTCTACATAGGATCAAACTGTAGTAACTGTTTCCAATCGCATGACCTTCAAATCTGTTTCATTTTCTACTTGTGTGTTTATTTATGACTATCATAACTTTTTCTACATAGGATCAAACTGATCAAACTGTAGTAACTGTTTCCAATCGCATGACCTTCAAATCTGTTTCATTTTCTACTTGTGTGTTTATGACTATCATACTTTTCTACATAGGATCAAACTGTAGTAACTGTTTCCAATCGCAGGACCATCAAATCTGTTTCATTTTCTACTTGTGTGTTTATGACTATCATACTTTTCTACATAGGATCAAACTGTAGTAACTGTTTCCAATCGCATGACCTTCAAATCTGTTTCATTTTCTACTTGTGTGTTTATGACTATCATACTTTTCTACATAGGATCAAACTGTAGTAACTGTTTCCAATCGCATGACCTTCAAATCTGTTTCATTTTCTACTTGTGTGTTTATGACTATCATACTTTTCTACATAGGATCAAACTGTAGTAACTGTTTCCAATCGCATGACCTTCAAATCTGTTTCATTTTCTACTTGTGTGTTTATGACTATCATACTTTTCTACATAGGATCAAACTGTAGTAACTGTTTCCAATCATGACCTTCAAATCTGTTTCATTTTCTACTTGTGTGTTTATGACTATCATACTTTTTCTACATAGGATCAAACTGTAGTAAACTGTTTCCAATCATGACCTTCAAATCTGTTTCATTTTCTACTTGTGTGTTTATGACTATCATACTTTTCTACATAGGATCAAACTGTGTAACTGTTTCCAATCGCATGACCTTCAAATCTGTTTCATTTTCTACTTGTGTGTTTATGACTATCATACTTTTCTACATAGGATCAAACTGTAGTAACTGTTTCCAATCGCATGACCTTTCAAATCTGTTTCATTTTCTACTATTGTGTTTATGACTATCATACTTTTCTACATAGGATCAAACTGTAGTAACTGTTTTTTCCAATCATGACCTTCAAATCTGTTTCATTTTCTACTTGTGTGTTTATGACTATCATACTTTTCTACATAGGATCAAACTGTAGTAACTGTTTTCCAATCACATGACCTTCAAATCAAATCTGTTTCATTTTCTACTTGTGTGTTTTATGACAAATCTGTATCATACTTTTCTACATAGGATCAAACTGTAGTAACTGTTTCCAATCGCATGACCTTCAAATCTGTTTCATTTTCTACTTGTGTGTTTATGACTATCATACTTTTCTACATAGGATCAAACTGTAGTAACTGTTTCCAATCGCTTTTGACCTTCAAATCTGTTTCATTTTCTACTTGTGTGTTTATGACTATCATACTTTTCTACATAGGATCAAACTATAGTAACTGTTTCCAATCATGACCTTCAAATCTGTTTCATTTTCTACTTGTGTGTTTATGACTATCATACTTTTCTACATAGGATCAAACTGTAGTAACTGTTTCCAATCGCATGACCTTCAAATCTGTTTCATTTTCTACTTTGTGTTTTATGACTATCATACTTTTCTACATAGGATCAAACTGTAGTAACTGTTTCCAATCATGACCTTCAAATCTGTTTCATTTTCTCTCTATCATTTTCTACATAGGATCAAACTGTAGTAACTGTTTCCAATTATGACCTTCAAATCTGTTTCATTTTTTCTACTTGTGTGTTTATTTCATACTTTTCTACATAGGATCAAACTGTTTCCAATCGCATGTCAAATCTGTTTCCTTGTGTTTATGACTATCATACTTTTCTACATAGGATTCAAATCTGTTTCATCTTTTCATTTTACTTGTGTGTTTATGACTATCATACTTTTCTACATAGGATCAAACTGTAGTAACTGTTTCCAATCGCATGACCTTCAAATCTGTTTCATTTTCTACTTGTGTGTTTATGACTATCATACTTTTTCTACATAGGATCAAACTGTAGTAACTGTTTTTCCAACTGCATGACCTTCAAATCTGTTTCATTTTCTACTTGTGTGTTTATGACTATCATACTTTTCTACATAGGATCAAACTGTAGTAACTGTTTCCAATCGCATGACCTTCAAATCTGTTTCATTTTCTACTTGTGTGTTTATGACTATCATACTTTTCTACATAGGATCAAACTGTAGTAACTGTTTCCAATCGCATGACCTTCAAATCTGTTTCATTTTCTACTTGTGTGTTTATGACTATCATACTTTTCTACATAGGATCAAACTGTAGTAACTGTTTCCAATCGCATGACCTTCAAATCTGTTTCATTTTCTACTTTGTGTTTATTTTCTTTTCTACATAGGATCAAACTGTAGTAACTGTTTCCAATCGCATGACCTTCAAATCTGTTTCATTTCTACTTGTGTGTTTATGACTATCTACTTTTTCTACATAGGATCAAACTGTATTAACTGTTTCCAATCATGACCTTCAAATCTATTTCATTTTCTACTTGTGTGTTTTTAATCATTTTCTACATAGGATCTGTTTCCCAATCAATCATGACCTTAAATCTGTTTCATTTTCTACTTTTGTGTTTATGACTATCATACTTTTCTACATAGGATGACCTTCAAATCTGTTTCATGACTTTACTTTTCATAGGATCAAACTGTAGTAACTGTTTCCAATCGCATGACCTTCAAATCTGTTTCATTTTCTACTTGTGTTTTGACTATCATACTTTTTTACATAGGATCAAACTGTAGTAACTGTTTCCAATCGCATGACCTTTCAAATCTGTTTCATTTTCTACTTGTGTGTTTATGACTATCATACTTTTCTACATAGGATCAAACTGTAGTAACTGTTTCCAATCGCATGACCTTCAAATCTGTTTCATTTTCTACTTGTGTGTTTATGACTATCATACTTTTCTACATAGGATCAAACTGTAGTAACTGTTTCCAATCGCATGACCTTCAAATCTGTTTCATTTTCTACTTGTGTGTTTATGACTATCATACTTTTCTACATAGGATCAAACTGTAGTAACTGTTTCCAATCGCATGACCTTCAAATCTGTTTCATTTTTCTACTTGTGTGTTTATGACTATCATACTTTTCTACATAGGATCAAACTGTAGTAACTGTTTCCAATCGCATGACCTTCAAATCTGTTTCATTTTCTACTTGTGTGTTTATGACTATCATACTTTTCTACATAGGATCAAACTGTAGTAACTGTTTCCAATCGCATGACCTTCAAATCTGTTTCATTTTCTACTTGTGTGTTTATGACTATCATACTTTTCTACATAGGATCAAACTGTAGTAACTGTTTCCAATCGCATGACCTTCAAATCTGTTTTCATTTTCTGCTTGTGTGTTTATGACTATCATACTTTTCTACATAGGATCAAACTGTAGTAACTGTTTCCAATCATGACCTTCAAATCTGTTTCATTTTCTACTACTTGTGTGTTTATGAATCATACTTTTTACATTTTCTAACTGTGTGTTTATGACCTCAAATCTGTTTCATTTTACTTGTGTGTTTTTATCATACTTTTCTACATAGGATCAAACTGTAGTAACTGTTTCCAATCGCATGACCTTCAAATCTGTTTCATTTTCTACTTGTGTGTTTTATGACTATCATACTTTTTCTACATAGGGATCAAACTTTAACTGTTTCCAATCGCATGACCTTCAAATCTGTTTCATTTTCTACTTGTATGTTTATGACTATCATACTTTTCTACATAGGATCAAACTGTATTATCTGCCTTTGTTGAGCGGGGGGGGGGGATAAATAACAATTGAAATACCATATATACTCGTGTATCGTACGAGCTTTTGAAGACATCATTTTGAACAAAATTTTAAGGGGGTCGTATCATACACGAGATAGAAAATTAGCGTATGTAGTGCTGGCCCTGGCTACGCCGATGACCAAACTATATATTTATTTACTCTAGTCAAAAACTACAGCTGTATTTAAAATAAACATTGCGCGTTACAATAGTATATACGGTATATGTTCGGTTCCAAACTCTTTTAATATTTACCTTTTTTCTACTTGTTTGTATGTACGACCATTTTGATTTTCTACATAAGATCAAAGTGTAGTATCTGCCTTCAGGCGGACAAACTACATTTTCTCTCTCAATTGTGTCTCTGTCTTCGGACAGAGCGTGCAGCCGATTTGTTTCTGTTGTCGGACAAAGTGTAATTGCAAATATTATGGAGAACATCTGCCAACGGCAGTACCTCCTCATTGCACTAAAGAGGGGAAATTGGTAGTAATACCAATGCCTGCGCGTGAAAAGGTTTTGGGGGCTTGAATATTTTTGGAACTGGCTCGAGTGCACGCACTAGAACTCCCCACATTAAACTGACCTTGTGCCACACCCTTCCAGCTTAGGGCGGCAAGTAAATACAATCTGCCTTCAGGACTGCATTCTATCTCTCAATTATGTTTCTGTCTTCGAACAGAACACAACCCTATGTCAGCACCTCCCCCATTACACCACAGAGAGAGGGTCGGTGGAATATCGTCACCCGCACAACATTGGTTATGGGGTCTGGGCAATTTTTGGCCTTATCCCAGGTGCATGTGCTTGGGCTCCCCATATTAAACTGACCTTGGGCTAGCTGTCTATATTTCTGAGATGAGGTATTATGTACACTATTTACATTATTTGGCCTATTGTCCTCATCTTTGTCGCCATATTTATTACAACATTTCGGCCGTTGTACGCTCCAGCCTTCTTCAGGTGGTTGGAATGTTGAACTGAACCCTTTATTTCGCTCACCGGGGTAGACTGTTCTAGTTCCACGTGCCATGTTTAATGGATGTCAGTTATAAGTTATCTCCTGTTAATTCCCCTCTCCAAGTTCTCCACCGCCTTAACCGGGTATTGAACTCACACTCTTTGGGTCCTTTCATTGGATCTAACTAACGCCTATATCCATGTGTCCCCAACAGTGATAAAAAGAAAAATGATGAAATGTAGATATTGCAACTATAAACATGAATCAGAGAGAGAGAAATGTCCAGCATGGAGACAGGCATGTAATAAGTGCAAAAACAAAAAAACACTTTCAAGTATGTAGATGGTGAGACACCTATGTAAAAACTGTCGAAATAATGCACAACGATGTAAAAAGTCAAACTAACGTATTTTGGTTTTTTTTTTTCAATAGAATGGAGAAACAAAAAGAACACCTTCAAGGGCCGAAACTTTGTAATAAATATGACGACAAAGATGAGGACAATAGTCCGAATAATATAAATAGTGTACGAAGATAAGTTTATATTTAATTGCAAAGAATTAACATTCTTGGGTTACCAAATTTCATAAAACGTTACTTCGCCGGACCTGACGTTAATACAAAAAAATATTAAATGTATCTTCTCCAACTAATAAAAAACAATTGGAATCATTTCTCGGATTAGCCAATTTTTATAGCAAATTCTTGTCAAAATATTCTGAAAGAATTGAAACGTTTTCTGAGTAGCGAAAGAAGAATAAGAAGTTTGAATTGAGTAGTACCCTCCAACCAACCTTCATTAAATTAACAGAAAATATTTTAAAAAAGAAACCGTTGCTGAAGATGTGTACCCTAAAAAAGATGTTACATTAACCCCAGAGCGGGTAGCCAGTCTGTATCGGCAATTTTGTCCCAGGAAGGGCACGCGGTGATGTATCTTTCTAGGACATTGACACCAGCTGAATTGAACTACTCTGATATTGAAAAAAAAAGCACTTGCGATTGTATGGAGTATGACCAGAGCAAGACAATTTTTATTAGAATAAAATTTTTCCTGAGATCCGATAATAAGCCCTTAGAATTTATATTCCATCCTAGGAAGTAATTGCCGAAAATTGCATCCTCCAGAATATTAAGATGGGCTATGAAGTTAATGGCCTTTGAGTATGATATAGAATACGTGAAGGGAAACACGATATCACACGTAGACGCATTGTCCTGACTACAATTTGAAAAGGAACAAAACGGAAAAAACATTTAAAAAACGTTGAGGATGAATTTTTGCATTGGATGGAAACGGGTGTTTTTCCCATAAATGGACTAGTTATGGAGACGTTACAAGATCTAGTATTAAGTCGATTTTTATCTAGAGTAAGGAACAATAAACGGAGTAATTGTTCAAAAGCAGAGAGACCATACAAAGAAAACAGACACAAACTATTAATAGAAAATGGTTGCATTGAAATTTTCGTCATTAAGTTCGGGACATTTTTTTTCATACTTCACAGTATTGTTTTTCACTTAGACAGTATCTTCCTCTCTCATCAGCAGCAGCCAACAATTCTCCCTTCATCTAGCCTGTCTCTCTCTTCCTCTCTCATCAGCAGCAGCCAACAATTCCCCCCTCAGCTAGCCTGTCTCTCCCTTCCTCTGTCACTACCTCTAGCAATTACCACTGCATTTTTTCACAGGGGTTATTACTTAATCCCCCCTCCCATATCTATTTGAGTCTGTCCCTTATTTCTTTCTTCATTGTACTTCAACCACCATATGAACTTTATTGGCAGGGCCCTTCCTACCTCTTCCCGTCCTGGTATTTTTATTGTCTTGTTGGCCAGATTGGACAATGTAGTAGGTACCACTTCGGCTGCTTCCACCACCATTTCACACAAGGCCATTAATCTACAGAGGCTCTTTGAAAAATTCCTTTCTCCAATTTTCCCCTTGTTACCTGCCTAACTCTACCTGATACCACCACCCTAAGTGTTACTTTTATGTCAGCATCATCCATCAGTGACACTGGCCTGTCAGGAGAGCTCCTTAATGGCGTCTCCACACCATTGACTATCAAAACCACAGGGTTAAATTCTACTTGTGCCTCATGTTGGTGCAGCCAATCTCAACCAAGTATCATCTCTCCACAGAGATCCAGGGTTACATACAACATGTGGATGCTATTCGTCTCTCCTATTTCCCCTGGTAGCCTCACCATTCAGTCCATGGTCATCATCTTCCTGTCTGGCTGGCTAATTTCGATATCAAGCTTTCTCAACCAACCCTGCAATCTCAAGCATTTGTAAAGATCTTCTCTTATTCGTGAAACAGATGCCGTATGTCTGTTAAAGCCCTTGTTGCCTTTCTTTTTATCACTGCCTCTCAGATAAGTTTCTCCTTTTGTGTCAATAAGGAAAACACCCTACATATCTCCCCACTAGGCCAATGTCCACTTGCCCATCCAGACATGTGTGCCAACAAAGCTTTGAAGATTGCTGCCACATATAACCCAATGCTCCTGCTATATATTTAGAGATTCATAATAAAATATGTAATATCGATCCTGCCTAGCATCTTGGCTTCAGTTACTTTCCCACTGACATAATGTAAATTCATTGTGCCTTTTTATAAATCTTTTTATGGTAATTGTTCGGATGAACTCTCCGCTATGGTACCTAGATTTATAAATTGAAGCATAATGCTAGATTGGCAGCAATGTCTCATCAATTTATATTTGAAATGGTTAGATGTAACCATAAGTTTTATCCTAACATTTTCTTTTCATGCACCTCTTACTTGTGGAACTCTCTTCTGGCTCCATGCTTTCCAGCCAACTTTGATCTTCAAAATTTTAAATGCAATGTCAATCATTATCTACTGTCTTCTTGATTCCTCTTGTTTTTATTTTTCTCACTTCTTAATGATGTTTCTCTTTTTTCTTACATTTTCACACTCAGTAACCCCTTGTATCTTAGTGGCTTTACTACCTTGCATGGTATGAAATTATTAAAAAATATATCTACCTCATTTATATTTTATTACAATAACCAAAGATTTTCCAGCAATAGAAGGAATGGCTGCTGAGCTTTAATATAATCATTGTATGATTATGTATATATATATACAAGGTAGACTGGAAAATATAGGCTAGAATATTAAATAGCAGTGTAGACTTGAATCTCCAGCCTAGTGAGATTAAATAGCAGGGTAGACAGGAATCTAGCCGAGAAGATTAAATAGCAAGATATACAGAAATCTCTAGTATAGTGAGATTAAATAGCCGGGTAGACAGGAATCTCTAGCCTAGAAGATTAAATAGCAGGGTAGACAGGATTCTCTAGCCTAGAAGGAAAGTTGTGAATTCATAAAATATGATGAAGACAGTGAGAAACCACACCATGTTATCTTTCCCAAGAACAGATCACAATTCACTGATAATAAAGCAAAGGAATTTGTGAAAAGCCAAGATTGTCTCCTACCCAAAGGAACTTGGCATTTAAAAAATGATTACTGATTTGGAGACATGTTGAAATAATGGACAGTGGCTCAGATTGAGGAATCAGAGAACTGAGTTCAAATTCCAGTTGAATCTATTACATCCACTAACGAGCTAATACTCTTGAGAAAGGTATAAATCCTCTTCTTCTCCTACCAGCTATGGGTAAATAGCAATACAGACCAGGTTCTATAGCCTTGGATGGCAACTGGTCTACTGCAGAAAGAAATGGCAACCTACTGCGGGAAAAAATCTGCCTTGTCAGTCATGTATCGAAAGATACATGATTGTCTATGCATGTATCACGCATGGCACATAACTGACAGATATTTATTTACGCGCTAATACTCTTGGGAAAGTTATGAATCCTTTTCTTCTTCTTGCAGTTATGGGTAAATAGCAGTACAGACAGGGTTCTATAGCTTTGGATAGCAACCTACCGTGGGAAGAAAATCTGCCTCGTCAGTCATGTATTGAAAGAGACATGATTGCCTAAGCGTGTATCACACATGGCACATAACTGACTGATCGTGAATAGGTAAATAGACATTTAAAAAATGATTACTGATTTAAATTTTTTAGCAAAATAATGATATATATCAACATATTTACCTCTTTTCTGGAATAGTGAGAATTTAAAATTTCAGTACCCAGTTAAGGCAGTGGAGAACTTTCAGAGGGAAATTAACAGGAGATAACTGATAACTGTCATCCATTAAACATAGCATGTGGAACTAGAACAGTCTACTCCATTGGGCGAAATAAAGGGTTCAGTTCAACATTCCTACCACCTGAAGAAGGCTGGAGTGTACAATAGCCGAAATGTTGTAATAAATATGGCGAAAAAGATGAGGACAATAGTCCAAATAATGTAAATAGTGTTAAAATTCTTAGAATTTTCCTATTCATTAGAACATATAACCAGTATAATGTAAAAAAATTCAAACACATACACACACACACATATATATATATATATATATATATATATATATATATATATATATATATATATATATATATATATATATATATATACAGGTGATTGAAAAAGTAACTACATATTTTAAAATATTTATACGATTAATGAATAAAAATGGATATGAGAGGGAAGCATTTAGTATGAGATTTTATTTAAAATTTGATATGGGCATTGAATAAATTTAATCTTTAGTATTTCAAGATGTTTTTGTGTAATTTTTGGAACATAAATCTGTTAAAATGAGAGAGAAGTCAGTGTTATTTTCATTTTTGCGTAATTTAGAAGACAATTTATCCATCGTATTATATATATATATATATATATATATATATATATATATATATATATATATATATATAATAGCTGGCCACTCATAATCGGACACCCATCTACTAGGGCGGCAAGCGATTCCCTATTGTAGACGCTCACTCAGGCACATTTGTGTTTACTTAACACCTACAGAGCCCACCCATGGTTTATACAGCAACTATGCTGAGCAGGCTATAGTTATAGTTTCTGGGAGAGAGCATGTTATCGAGCATGATCAACAATTTGAACAAGGCCAGCATCCTCAAGCCCTCAGCCACAATGACTTGTGGCTTTGTGCTAGCACAGCTATTGATGGCCCGCAAGAGTAACGTCTACCAAATTTCACTCACAAGGCTTGGGTCAACCTGTGTTATAGTTTTCAGGCACTTTCCAAAAGGTGCCACATGCTGGGATCAACATCGGTCCATTCCAATAACATTAGTGTTGTGGAGTACGAATGTTTTTCTTCCTCCGTATGAATCCGAATACCTCGTCGCCAAGTGTTGTAGAGTGGTTTCACAGTGGAGGCTTGTATTTGTACTAAGTCGGTCCTAAAATAGGTTCGACGTACAAAACGTTAGGAACTTGATATAATGACACAGAGAAATCTAGTGGTGGTCGCTGATACTTTTAGTATCCGACTAACGACCATCCGACATCGACTGACCGACCAACTCCCTGAGCGACTTAGTGACTTCACTCGTTACTCTTACTACTCCTACTTATTATAGGTGGGTGAGTCTATTAACTATAGAATAGGTGTGTTCCACTATAACAATTTGAAAGCATCCTTCCTGAGAAATCGACCATGGTGAGATTCGAACCCCAGTCTCATGTTCAGAAAACAAACCTTCAAACCACTCAGACATGCACCCAATATGATATAATAATAAAATCAAATCCACTACTCAAAGTTTCCTGCAATGGTAATCATCAGGTTCTGTAGATTTTAGCATTAAGACCTCAATGAATTTTATATTTTAAGCTTATTGTAAGCTTAAGCGTTTATTCTTATCTCTCTCTCTCTCTCTCTCTCTCTCTATATATATATATATATATATATATATATATATATATAATATAAAGGTTCAAACACTAATATTCCATGGTTATAATTTATTACATTGAATAGTAATCATGATCAAATTTATCAGACCTATAAATTCAATATATATATATATATATATATATATATATATATATATATATATATATAACAGGGCACTGACTCAAACAACTGTATCCACTAAATCTCACACATTTAATATTGCAGTATGGTTAAAATTCCTTAAAATATATATATATATATATATTGGATTCAAAAGTTAAACAACATTTACCCCTCCCCCAGTATTTTGAATCCAGCTGTCAAGAAAAGCCAACTAACCAATAATTCTGGCTCTGCTATTGCTGAGCATAGAATAAATAGCAGGAAATGTGTGGTTAATTTTAATGCGGACCATTTTTTGATTTCTATCTAGGTCTCACTCCACATTTTGCCTCAAGGTTCTAGGCTCCTTGTATATCAGATCCCGTGAGCCTTCTCTTTGTAAACAAAGGGAATGCTTACTGGGTCTGAATGTTATTGGACTCTAGTTTCTTGAAATTCATTTTTTTTTTCTATTCCATTTCATTCCATTCGTTAATTTAATTTACACACTTTTATAAATTTTCTATTCCCAGAAAAATAAACTTGATAAGTCCTGGGATGAAACTGGTTGTTTTTCTTTTTAGCTTTTTCTTTTATAAAAAATGCCTTATAAATTTTGTCTTTTCCTAGCTATTATTAAATTCTGTACCACAAAAAACTTATTTAAATATATATATATTATATATAATAAAAAGAAGAGCGAAACCACAAACGTTTTTGCTTGTTATATGGATTTTTTTTTAAATATATATTATGCTTTATTTTCCATAATTTCGCAACATGAGTTTCTGGTCTCGTGACCTTCATCTGGCAAAGAGTGAATATCTCCACAAATTATTAACAGGAATTAATTTTTCTTATGTTTTTTCGATGTTAAATATTCTCGATATTAGACATTCTCTTTCTTGTGTGTTAGTGACCCAAATGTCTTTCTTGAACTGGCAGTGAAAGATTCCTGCATGAAGGGTAATAAAATAATTAAGACTGGTCCGAGAAAGGGTGAGAAAGATATCTATATTCTTATCTTTTAATGACCCCTGTGTGTTCGTAGATTTATTTCCATTTTTTGTGCTTTTGTCAGCACACATATGCATACATATATTCCCTCTCCATACATACATACTTATCATAAGGAATTAGTATACACATACACATACACACACACATACATATACATACACACACACATTTCCTATGTTGTGTAGAGTTCACACGTGTGCTCGTGAGCAGTTTTGTTTTTGTCAATACATGTATATATATATAACAGTACGCGCATGTACATGCGCACTCCTTTTCTATACTCACATACTGTTTTATTATAAGGAATTAGTATACACATACATACACACATATATATAGAGAGAGAGAGAATGATAGGGAGAAGGTGTGGACATAGAAAGCAATACCAATCATTGACTGGTTGAAGACTGCATGAGGTTGGAAACTTACAGCCACCATCCAGTGTTGAGTTCAATGTCAACACTGACCATGCAACATGTGATAATTTAATTCCCAGTATTGCTCCATAAAAACAAAGTTTGCTTACCTGGCCACTACTAGCTGCTGTCATCTTCAAAGCATTCCCGTTGCTGGAAATATTCTTGGAACTTGTTTTCTGGAATGCCTTTCAATATTGTAGCAACATGTTGATGGATGACAGCAAATTGCATTAAAAGCACCACTTTCCTTCATTCACCAGTAATAACTCTGTCCAGCATCACTGCATTATTCAAACAATCGGATGAAACATGAGACCAATGTTGTTCAAGATTCAAGGCAGCATCTTTGACAGAATTTTCTCAATCCATTCTCTTCCTTTAGAATTTGCTGCAGTGTTTCCTCATTTGTATTCTGTCATACTTAATCTTCAATCTTGCTGAATGACGTTGGCTATATTTTGCTTTTAGACACATTGGTTGGCAGAAAATACACACTGATCAAAAGAAAGAACAATGCTAGGAATAACTCTAACGGTTAAAAAAGAGGTCAACATTAATCAAAGAATGAACGAAGATATTACAGAAGCAATGAAGCTAAAACTATGAAGCTGGGTGGCAGAGAGATAGCAAAAAGAAAAGATTACAGATGGAGTAAAAGGTTGGTTGATAGTTACCCAATTAACTGCAAATGTAGTAGAAAATGTTCAGACAGGAGAATGGAAAGTTGGGAAGGAAGAGTTCACTGGTTAGATATGGCAGAAAATAGCACAGTCACTGTAGTCATGGAAGACGTTGAGAAAAGGTGTTTGTCCTGCAGGAGGTCAAGCAATGGCTGATGATGATGACTATTTACTATTATTATGCTTCATTACCCTATTCCCTGTTTAATTTTATTGATTTTTATTACTCCATGGAAAATACCCTCATCTCCTGTGGGCTCAACCACAATCACACAAAAACATCGGCATGAGTTTTAAGAATTTACTAGTAAGATAAAGTGGAAAATAGCACAGTCACTATAGTCATGGAAGGAATTGAGAAAAGCTTTTGTTCAATAGTTAACTCACAATGATCAGTATACGATGAAGACTTCCTGAAAAATTCTTAACACAGCATACAATTGTGTTCAAAATATATTTAGTTGTAGCCATGAAATTATGTTCAAAATATTTAGATTTCAGCATTAAATAACCCGTAGAGTTTGTTATGCAACTAAACAAAATCACCCAACCAACCAAGCTATGAGAGATTTTAGAAGTGATTAAGCTACAAATATGAAAGTGGATAGGACACATAGCAAGAAGAGAGGATAGCAGATGGAGCAAAAGGTTGTTTGATTGCTGCCCAATGTATAGCAAAAGCAGCGGGACAAAGACCAAGCAGAAAATGGAAAGATGAATAGAAGGATATACTGATGACATCATGGAGTATAAGATAGAGTCATTATGAAAGGTTTTGGGAAAGGCCTTTACCAAGTCGTGTACTCACAGCCACTAATGATGACAATGATGATGATATATATATATATAAGTATATGATTGGTGTATACGGAATAAATTCTAATAACCAACAATTACTATTCTTAAAAGAGTGCTCAATACAGAGTAGAGTGAATATAATTATTTATTTAAAAATTATAACATAAATCTACATTCATCATCATCATTTTGTTTCAACACCAGAGGTGTTGAAACAAAATGGCTATTTTTGTACTGATTTTATAACATATTTATGTTATAATTTTTAAATAAATAATTATATATATATATATATATATATATATATATATAAGGGTAAATTTATTTGTTTGCTACTTTGCTATACATGACCAAAATCTTTTGTGTAGTCTTCAAGTTTGATACACTTCATTACTGGAAAATTAAATAACAAAATGGAAAAAAAATTTTACATAACATGTTTCATCATCTAAAACAGGGGTCGGCAAGCCCCAGCCCTTAGGCCACACCCAGCCTGCAAAGGATTTTTGTCTGGCCTGCCAACTTAACACCTGGACACTAATTATCTAATTAATTTGTGGAGCAAGTGGCAGAAAAATATCAGTTGGAGTTAACTGACTTACAATACAACACATTTTTTAACTCAAAATTTAATTTTAAATCAATTGCTGACTTCTTCAAGAAATATGTTTTGCCAAGTAGAAAATACAAAGGCCAACTGAATAATGTGAAAATGATGATGTCATTACTTTGGAAGTACATATGTGTAGTAGCATACCTACGGACAATAATGGGTATATCCCCATTCACATAAATACAGTGGTAAATACCATATGTTGGTCTAGAGTTGGAGATTCATCTCCAGCTGTGCTAGTCAAACTTTCTGCCTCTGGGCAGAGAGGATTCCCAGACAAGGCTATGTCAAAGGGTAGAGTCTCAACTCGGGAAACAGCTACCTGACCCCATTTTAAACAGTGTCTCTGGGGAATTTTTGGCCGATCCTACAGGCTCAGATACCCCACATTAAATTTGACCTTGCGCCACATCTGACTGAGTGAGGTGGTTTGTAGATATCCTGCAGTTGGAGATTCATTGTGGAATTCACTTGACTCGCTTCTGGCAGTTGACTACTACTTCTATACACCACTGGCAAATCTTATATGTGTTGTTCTTGTCCTAAGTATTATCATTCATTACCAACCTTCGGTTAATTATTCTATTCAGTAACCTTCCCTAGCTTACAACAATATGCTTATGAAAAACTTTTTTGAAAATGAAATATACTAAAAGTTATTTAAGAACAAGGTTGGGTAATTACCACCTGGATAAATTTTTGCTCTTGTCATCAACAATATGGAAGAATTATCGAACAGAAACATTGTGCCTCATTAAATAATTTGCCATTTTTCATTTGTAGTAAGGAATTTGCATTTTTGCTGATTATGTTAGTCGTTATTCAGTTATTCCTGGAGTAAAACAAAGAACCTTGTTTAAATAATATAATATTAACTTTGTTGTTTTTTCTTCAAACCACCAGACCAAGACAGCCTTCTGGATGGAGCGATCTGAGGTTGTGACAATTTATTATGGTACATTTGATATAATGGT
The DNA here is from genome assembly GCA_903632075.3 of Acanthosepion pharaonis. Lineage (NCBI taxonomy): Eukaryota > Metazoa > Mollusca > Cephalopoda > Sepiida > Sepiidae > Acanthosepion > Acanthosepion pharaonis. Next base: position 1,730,270 of record CAHIKZ030002800.1, read on the forward strand.
CCTCCTTTGAAATGTTGCATAGCTTTCTGGTCTGCTCTCTCCAAAAGATTGCTAACCCCTGGTCTAGGCAGTAGGAACAATTAGAAAAAATAACTGTTAAACTTGTGGCTGGTCATGTATGGAGTTCATCTTCCAGTGCCCAATAGCTTGGCCTTGAGATGTTTATCGTAGCACACGGTTAATATGCATATCCAGGGCCGGCGTTAGGCTCTCAGGGCCTCCTCTCAACTACATGGCGATTTCAACGTTTCTAACCTTGGGGCCAGAACCATCAAAGGAAAAGTTGGGGAAAGCCTATTTCATAATTCGAAAATTATGGTATTATTATTTAGACATAGATGGGCTTGTGAAGAACTTTCTTCGCAAATGAAGTAGACCAAAAGTCGTTTAAGAACGAGGTTCAGTGATGACCACATGGATTATGTTTTGCTCCTGTCATCGACAAATATTTCACCTGATGTGGAGAAATTATCAAACAATAAGCAGAAACAAGTGTCTCATTAAAGTATTTGCCATTGCTAACATATTTCATTTGTAGTAAGGAATTTGCATTTTTTTTTTTTTTGTTAATTGTTTTCCTGTTGTTCCTGCAGTAAAATAAGGAACTTTGTTTAAATAATTATAATATTAACTCTGTTGTTTCTTCTTTAAACTCTCAGACCAAAGCAGCCTTCTGGATGGAGCGATCTGAGGGTGAGCCAATTTATTATGGTACATTTGATATCATGGCCCTTCACTAAGAGGTTGTATAGCTTTCTGGCCTGTTCTCTCCAAAAGGTTGCTAACCCCTGGTCTAAAAGTACTTCATCAGACTAAAGTAATGGTCTTATTAAGAAATAAGTTTTGCCAAGCAGAAAATATAAAAGCCTATTGAATAATGTAAAAATGATGGTATCATTACTTTGGAAGTCCATATGCTTATGAAAAACGTTTTGAAACTGAAATATACTAAAAGTCATTTATGAACAAGGTTAGATGATTATCACCTGAATTAATTTTTGCTTTTGTCATCAACAAATATTTCATTTGATGTGGAGGAGTTATCGAACAATAAGCAGAAACAAATGCCAAATTAAATAATTTGACATTTTTCGTTTGTAGTAAGGAATTTGCATTTTTGTTGATTATGTTAGTTGCGATCCAGTTATTCCTGCAGTAAAATAAGGAACCTTGTTTAAATAATTATAATATTAACTTTGTTGTTTCTTCTTTAAACCCTCAGACCAAAGCAGCCTTCTGGATGGAGCAGTTTGAGGGTGAGACAATTTATTATGGTATATTTGATAACATGGCCCTCCTTTGAAATATTGCATAGTTTTCTGGCCTGCTCTCTCCAAAAGGTTGCTAACCCCTAGTCTAAAAGTACTTCATCAGACTAAAGTTCTTTTTGATGGAATCATATATATATATGGTGGGGGTGGATATAAACTTAAATGTTGGTCATAATTATGCACCAAGGAGAAATGCTGATGACACAGGGATGCTAGATTTTAAATTTAAAAATGTCTGGCCTCAGACATCGCTAGGTATGTAGCTCAGTCAATCTCATTCATTTTCGCAACACTTTTGTTTTCATTTTTATCACTGTTGTTTTTTGATATCCCACACTATAACAACAAAAGATTTGATGAGAAAGGTGAAATGTTGTGAGGACTTGGAAAACAAATTTACTGTTGAAAATTCAGTAATCAGTGCACTTTCTATATATTTTTGTCTTAGTAAATTCTCTTTTAATTAAAACTGCATTATTCAAGTAAAAATTATGGTCAGTTTTATTACGATGAACAACTAAGTTTGTTTTTTTTTTAAATTAATTCACCCCAAGCAAAGCAATAATGCCACTAATATGCAATGGACTACTGGGCATGAAAAAGAATGAGTAGATTTTAGAAGGAATTGGAAACCCAATCCTAAGCAGAAAACAAGGGACAAACCTCCATTCCTCTTCAAAAGACTGGGGAGGAGTGTGAACCGGACAATAGGCAAACCTATCTACTCCCATTATATGCACAGAATTTGTTGTTTTCAAGCACAAAACATGTTAGAGATTTTTCCTTTTGGTTATATCAGGTTGTATCAAAAATATTTTCATTTTTGGTTTTTTATCACCATTGTTTTTCGATATCCCAAAGGTTTGATATGCAAGCTGAAATGTTGTGAGGACCTGGAAAACAAATTTACTGTCAAAAATTCAGTAATCAGTGCACTTTCTATACATTTTTGACTTAGTAAATTACTTCTTTATTAAGGTGGCTTTTTTTTCAATGAAAAGATTTTAATATAACTTCTTTTGTTTTTTTGAGAAAAGACTCCCTAGAGGACTTTTTTTTATACAGATATATCTTTTGTGAAAAGAATTAACATTGTGATTATAATTTCTCTCTAATTAATAATGTCCAAACAAGAAAAATATTTCTGTGTTTTGAAATTATAATTATCCAGAATGATCTTTCCCTAAAAATTTATAGGTTTGCCTATCATCCAGTTCACATTCCTCCTCAGTCTTTTGAAAAACGAGTAAAGGTTTACTCCATGTTTCCTCTTTAGGATTGGGTTTCTGGTTCCTTATAAAGTCTGCTTCAACTCTATACTCCTAAGACCTCTGTCTAAACTTTGAAATTTTATTTGCTATTTATACTTTATTTTTATCTTCAGTGGAGTTCAAAGTGTTTGTCTATCATCCAGTCCACACTCCTCCTGGGTTTTTTGAACAGGAGTAGAGGTTTATCCTTTGTTTCCTGTTTAGGATTGGTTTCCATTTTCTTGTAAAGTCTTCTCATTCTCTTTCACTTCCAGGAGCTTCTTGCATCTTAGTGGCATTATCACCTTGCTTGGGGTGAATTGATTCAAAATAGGTCACCCTATTGGCTCATGTTTAAGTCTTCCTTATTTCCTTTCTTTTCTTTCTCTACTTTTCTCACTCTCTCTTTCTCTCTCCCCTACCCCTCTCTTCCCTCTCACTCTTTCTCTCTCCCTCTCTCTCTCTCTCTCTCTCTCTCTCTCTCTCTTTCTCTCTTCCCCCAACCAATTTTTTTCAAACATTATATTGAAATTTTTCTTTTTCTTTCTTCTTTTAATAATCAAATTTTTCTTTGTTTTTTTCTTTTTTCCTCTGCCTTTTCCTACCGTCTGGATAAATTGACTCCACTTATTTAAAAACTTCAGTCTGAAGTGATGTTTGTTTGTATATTCATGAAATAAATTATAACCGAATGGAATTTTAAGGACAACAGCCTAGGAATAGGATACCAAATCAGTTGGGTTTCAATCCTGGCTTGAAGCAATCAGTTGTCTAGCCACACCAAGGTGCTGGATACAGCAGAAAACAGTCTGTCTGTGGATGACAATATATATATATATATATATATATATATATATATATATATATATATATGCTCTCCAGGAAATCGGCTGAGCTCTCTTGAAAAAGGATAATTTTAAAACAGTGGCTGCTACTGCCATTAATGCATGGCTCTTCAAATGAATTGTAGCCCTTTGAGCCATATTTTGTATAGAAAACATTAAAATCTCCCTTTTCTCTGCCAGTCTGAAATGATAGCCTAGGAGTAGGATCTCTGACTGACGCCATCTAGCTGCCACACTGAAAAACTGTATACAGTTTTTTGAAAAACAGTCTATCTCTGAATATATATATATATATATATATATATATATATATATATATATATATATATATATATATATATATATATATTCTACTTTTGATAATAGTTCTTTGTTGAAAACTAACCAGTAACAAATGAAACTTGTTTTGTTTTTCTTTTATGCTACTTATTGCTATTAGGCAGTTACTGTACATGACCAGTCTTAATGAAAATGATTTTTGATGCACATGAATAATGACAATAACAAGTCAAACATAATTTGGATCATTGACTCAATACAAACGATCTTTTACTTAGCTGCATAGTATGTGCTTTGCCAGGGCTATATACAGTTTTGAATTTAGAGCTTTTCGTTTCCTAGACCAGCTGGCCATGAAGGCTATAGAACACAGTCTGTTAAGGAATCGATCGTAGTCAGGATCATCGTGCCATTGTGGACAATCCTTTCCTTAGCTGCATTGTATGTGCTTTGCCAGGGCTATATACAGTTTTGAATTTAGAGCTTTTCGTTTCCTATACCAGCTAGCCATGAAGACTACAGAAAATGGTCTGTTAAGGAATCGATCGTAGTCAGGATCTTCGTGCCATTGTGGACAATCCTTTCCTTAGCTGCATTGTATGTGCTTTGCCAGGGCTATATAGAGTTTTGAATTTAGAGCTTTTCGTTTCCTAGACCAGCTGGCCATGAATGCTATAGAACACAGTCTGTTCAGGAATCGATCGTAGTCAGGATCATCGTGCCATTGTGGACAATCCTTTCCTTAGCTGCATTGTATGTGCTTTGCCAGGGCTATATACAGTTTTGAATTTAGAGCTTTTCGTTTCCTAGACCAGCTAGCCATGAAGGCTACAGAACACAGTCTGTTAAGGAATCGATCGTAGTCAGGATCTTCGTGCCATTGTGGACAATCCTTTCCTTAGCTGCATTGTATGTGCTTTGCCAGGGCTATATACAGTTTTGAATTTAGAGCTTTTCGTTTCCTAGACCAGCTGGCCATGAAGGCTATAGAACACAGTCTGTTCAGGAATCGATCGTAGTCAGGATCTTCGTGCCATTGTGGACAATCCTTTCCTTAGCTGCATTGTATGTGCTTTGCCAGGGCTATATACAGTTTTGAATTTAGAGATTTTCGTTTCCTAGACCAGCTGGCCATGAAGACTATAGAACACAGTCTGTTAAGGAATCGATCGTAGTCAGGATCTTCGTGCCATTGTGGACAATCCTTTCCTTAGCTGCATTGTATGTGCTTTGCCAGGGCTATATACAGTTTTGAATTTAGAGCTTTTCGTTTCCTAGACCAGCTGGCCATGAAGACTATAGAACACAGTCTGTTAGGAATCGATCGTAGTCAGGGATCTTCGTGCCATTGTGGACAATCCTTTCCTTAGCTGCATTGTATGTGCTTTGTCAGGGCTATATACAGTTTTGAATTTAGAGCATTTCGTTTCCTAGACCAGCTGCCCATGAAGGCTATAGAACACTGTCTGTTAAGGAATCGATCGTAGTCAGGATCATCGTGCCATTGTGGACAATCCTTTCCTTAGCTGCATTGTATGTGCTTTGCCAGGGCTATATACAGTTTTGAATTTAGAGTTTTTTCGTTTCTAGACCAGCTGGCCATGAAGACTATAGAACACAGTCTGTTAAGGAATCGATCGTAGTCAGGATCATCGTGCCATTGTGGACAATCCTTTCGCCAGCTGCATTGTATGTGCTTTGCCAGGCTATATACAGTTTTGAATTTAGAGCTTTTCGTTTCTATACCAGCTAGCCATGAAGACTACAGAACACAGTCTGTTAAGGAATCGATCGTAGTCAGGATCTTCGTGCCATTTGGACAATCCTTTCCTAGCTGCATTGTATGTGCTTTGCCAGGGCCTATACAGTTTTGAATTTAGAGCTTTTCGTTTCCTAGACCAGCTAGCCATGAAGGCTACAGAACACAGTCTGTTAAAAAGGAATCGATCGTAGTCAGGATCTTCGTGCCATTGTGGACAATCCTTTCCTTAGCTGCATTGTATGTACTTTGCCAGGGGCTATATACAGTTTTGAATTTAGAGCTTTTCGTTTCCTAGACCAGCTGGCCATGAAGGCTATAGAACACAGTCTGTTCAGGAATCGATCGTAGTCCAGGGATCTTCGTGCCATTGTGGACAATCCTTTCCTTAGCTGCATTGTATGTGCTTTTGCCAGGGCTATATACAGTTTTGAATTTAGAGATTTTCGTTTCCTAGACCAGCTGGCCATGAAGACTATAGAACACAGTCTGTTAAGGAATCGATCGTCAGGATCTTCGTGCCATTGTGGGACAATCCTTTTCCTTAGAACTGCATTGTATGTGCTTTGCCTGGGGCTATACAGTTTGAATTTAGAGCTTTTCGTTTCCCTAGACCAGCTGGCCATGAAGACTATAGAACACAGTCTGTTCAGGAATCGATCGTAGTCAGGATCATCGTGCCATTCTGGACAACTTTCCTTAGCTGCATTGTATGCTTTTGTTTCCAGGGCTATATACAGTTTTGAATTTAGAGATTTTCGTTTCCTAGACCAGCTGGCCATGAAGACTATAGAACACAGTCTGTTAAGGAATCGATCGTAGTCAGGATCTTCGTGCCATTGTGGACAATCCTTTCTTAGCTGCATTGTATGTGCTTTGCCAGGGCTATATACAGTTTTGAATTTAGAGCTTTTGTTTCTTCAGACCAGCTGGCCATGAAGACTATAGAACACAGTCTGTTCAGGAATCGATCGTAGTCAGGATCATCGTTCCATTGTGGACAATCCTTTCCTTAGCTGCATTGTATGTGCTTTGCCAGGGCTATATACAGTTTTGAATTTAGAGCTTTTCGTTTCCTAGACCAGCTGCCCATGAAGACTATAGAACACAGTCTGTTAAGGAATCGATCGTAGTCAGGATCATCGTGCCATTGTGGACAATCCTTTCCTTAGCTGCATTGTATGTGCTTTGCCAGGGCTATATACAGTTTTGAATTTAGAGATTTTCGTTTCCTAGACCAGCTGGCCATGAAGGCTATAGAACACAGTCTGTTAAGGAATCGATCGTAGTCAGGATCTTCGTGCCATTAGGGACAATCCTTTCCTTAGCTGCATTGTATGTGCTTTTGCCAGGGCTATATACAGTTTTGAATTTAGAGCTTTTCGTTTCCTAGACCAGCTGGCCATGAAGACTATAGAACACAGTCTGTTAAGGAATCGATCGTAGTCAGGGATCATCGTGCCATTGTGGACAATCCTTTCCTTAGCTGCATTGTATGTGCTTTGCCAGGGCTATATACAGTTTTGAATTTAGAGATTTTCGTTTTTCCTGACCAGCTGGCCATGAAGGCTATAGAACACAGTCTGTTCAGGAATCGATCGTAGTCAGGATCTTCGTGCCATTGTGGACAATCCTTTCCTTAGCTGCATTGTATGTGCTTTGCCAGGCTATATACAGTTTTGAATTTAGAGTTTTTTCGTTTCCTAGACCAGCTGGCTATGAAGACTATAGAACACAGTCTGTTCAGGAATCGATCGTAGTCAGGATCATCGTGCCATTGTGGACAATCCTTTCCTTAGCTGCATTGTATGTGCTTTGCCAGGGCTATATACAGTTTTGAATTTAGAGCTTTTCGTTTCCTAGACCAGCTGGCCATGAAGACGTATAGAACACAGTCTGTTAAGCTTTTAATCGATCGTAGTCAGGATCATCGTGCCATTGTGGACAATCCTTTCCTTAGCTGCATTGTATGTGCTTTGCCAGGGCTATATACAGTTTTGAATTTAGAGCTTTTCGTTTCCTAGACCAGCTGGCCATGAAGACTATAGAACACAGTCTGTTAAGGAATCGATCGTAGTCAGGATCATCGTGCCATTGTGGACAATCCTTTCCTTAGCTGCATTGTATGTGCTTTGCCAGGGCTATATACAGTTTTGAATTTAGAGCTTTTCGTTTCTAGACCAGCTGGCCATGAAGGCTACAGAACACAGTCTGTTAAGGAATCGATCGTAGTCAGGATCTTCGTGCCATTGTGGACAATCCTTTCCTTAGCTGCATTGTATGTGCTTTGCCAGGGCTATATACAGTTTTGAATTTAGAGCTTTTCGTTTCCTAGACCAGCTGGCCATGAAGGCTACAGAACACAGTCTGTTAAGGAATAGATCGTAGTCAGGATCTTCGTGCCATTGTGGACAATCCTTTCCTTAGCTGCATTGTATGTGCTTTGCCAGGGGCTATATACAGTTTTGAATTTAGAGCTTTTCGTTTCTAGACCAGCTGGCCATGAATGCTATAGAACACAGTCTGTTAAGGAATCGATCGTAGTCAGGATCATCGTGCCTTTGTGGACAATCCTTTCCTTAGCTGCATTGTATGTGCTTTGCCAGGGCTATATACAGTTTTGAATTTAGAGCTTTTCGTTTCCTAGACCAGCTGGCCATGAATGCTATAGAACACAGTCTGTTCAGGGAATCGATCGTAGTCAGGATCATCGTGCCATTGTGGACAATCCTTTTCCTTAGCTGCATTGTATGTGCTTTGCCAGGGCTATATACAGTTTTGAATTTAGAGCTTTTCGTTTCCTAAACCAGCTGGCCATGAAGGCTACAGAACACAGTCTGTTAAGGAATCGATCGTAGTCAGGATCTTCGTGCCATTGTGGACAATCCTTTCCTTACCTGCATTGTATGTGCTTTGCCAGGGCTATATACAGTTTTGAATTTAGAGCTTTTCGTTTCCTAGACCAGCTGGCCATGAATGCTATAGAACACAGACTGTTCAGGAATCGATCGTAGTCAGGATCATCGTGCCATTGTGGACAATCCTTTCCTTAGCTGCATTGTATGTGCTTTGCCAGGGCTATATACAGTTTTGAATTTAGAGCTTTTCGTTTCCTAGACCAGCTGGCCATGAAGGCTACAGAACACAGTCTGTTAAGGAATCGATCGTAGTCAGGATCATCGTGCCATTGTGGACAATCCTTTCCTCAGCTGCATTGTGTGTGCTTTGCCAGCGCTATATACAGTTTTGAATTTAGAGCTTTTCGTTTCCTAGACCAGCTGGCCATGAAGGCTATAGAACACAGTCTGTTAAGGAATCGATCGTAGTCAGGATCATCGTGCCATTGTGGACAATCCTTTCCTTAGCTGCATTGTATGTGCTTTGCCAGGGCTATATACACTTTTGAATTTAGAGCTTTTCGTTTCCTAGACCCCCTGGCCATGAAGGCTATAGAACACAGTCTGTTAAGGAATCGATCGTAGTCAGGATCATCGTGCCATTGTGGACAATCCTTTCCTTAGCTGCATTGTATGTGCTTTGCCAGGGCTATATACAGTTTTGAATTTAGAGCTTTTTCGTTTCCTAGACCAGCTGGCCATGAAGACTATAGAACACAATCTGTTAAGGAATCGATCGTGATCAGAACATCGTGCCATTGTGGACAATCCTTTCCTTAGCTGCATTGTATGTGCTTTGCCAGGGCTATATACAGTTTTGAATTTAGAGCTTTTCGTTTCCTTGACCAGCTGGCCATGAATGCTATAGAACACAGTCTGTTAAGGAATCGATCGTAGTCAGGATCATCGTGCCATTGTGGACAATCCTTTCCTTAGCTGCATTGTATGTGCTTTGCCAGGGCTATATACAGTTTTGAATTTAGAGCTTTTCGTTTCCTTGACCATCTGGCCATGAAGGCTATAGAACACAGTCTGTTAAGGAATCGATCGTAGTCAGGATCATCGTACCATTGTGGACAATCCTTTCCTTAGCTGCATTGTATGTGCTTTGCCGGGGCTATATACAGTTTTGAATTTAGAGCTTTTCGTTTCCTCAACCAGCTGGCCATGAAGGCTATAGAACACAGTCTGTTAAGGAATCGATCGCAGTCAGGATCTTCCTGCCATTGTGGACAATCCTTTCCTTAGCTGCATTGTATGTGCTTTGCCAGGGCTATATACAGTTTTGAATTTAGATCTTTTCGTTTCCTAGACCAGCTGGCCATGAAGGCTATAGTACACAGTCTGTTAAGGAATCGATCGTAGTCAGGATCATCGTGCCATTGTGGACAATCCTTTCCTTAGCTGCATTGTATGTGCTTTGCCAGGGCTATATACAGTTTTGAATTTAGAGCTTTTCGTTTCCTAGACCAGCTGGCCATGAAGGCTATAGAACACAGTCTGTTATGAATCGATCGTAGTCAGGATCATCGTGCCATTGTGGACAATCCTTTCCCTTAAGCTGCATTGTATGTGCTTTGCCAGGCTATATATACAGTTTTGAATTCAGAGTTTCAATTTTTGTTGCCACCCAAGGCTATAGAACCCTACTATTTACCCCTCCCATATCTGTGGGGAGAAGAAATGGATTCATACCTTTCCCAACAACAAAGACATTGTAAAATAGACAATTCTTGAGATAAGTATTTCATTTCTTAGACGTTTTGATAAATAAGATATGTGGTACTACACTTCATAAATATATATATATATACTAGCAGCATGTCCTGCCGTTGCCCGTGCTTGATTCAAAAATCACTTGACTTAAAATATTTTTGCCCTTCCTTGCCTTTAAAGGAGTGCCCTTTGCCTTGTTGATGTTGCTACATGCCTTACTTCTTGCCTATCTCACACTGCAAATTTTTTCTAAGCTCTAAACTAAACATTAAATCTGTTACGAAAAAAGAACTAAACAAAATGAACACAAAATGATCAGCTTTAAAAAAGGACTCATAACTGGAAAAGCTGAATGAAAAAAAGAATGTTAACAACAAATAATTTTTCACACCCAAACCAGTTCTGCGGAATCAGAATCAACATTGAGTTAAAGCAAGCGAATGAGCCAATTGGAGTAAAGTGCCATGCAGATTTAAATTTTTCCCACTTGTGACGAATGCAGCTATCGATTTTTTTGCATACTAGTTAACATTCGTGTCAGTCAGCTGTTGGCTCTCATGCTGGCCAATAGAATCTTCCTGCCTATTCGTGGCAGCCAGCTATAGGTTCTCACTCTGGCCAGTACAAAACTACATGAAAACTGCCGTAGAAAAATGAAAAAATCAATTATTTCCACTATCGATGGGAGTTGGAAAATGCAAAGTCAGTCTTGGCCTCACCGCTAACTTGGAGCATGTGCATGTAAGTTTTGGTGCAAATCCATTGAAAATTGCAGCCGTGCATTCGTTACACACACACACACACACACACACACACACACACACACACACATCCTGCCTTTTATATATATATATATATATATATATATATATAACCTCAGAGCTCTTTTGATTCATCAAAGGCACACTGCAAATCAGAACGACTTCTCATCTTCAGCACAACTGCTTCTTTTAATCATGCCCATCTGCCTAGAATAAATTTGTGACTTTTTAACACTAACAGAACCAACCAGTTGTTTATACTGCCACTAATGAAGGCTGAACATACATACAGTTATATATATATATTATATATAAGATATATAAAAAATTTGCCTAGAGTAGCACTACCTCCTCAAGACACTTGATGTAGGCCTCTGTGTTGAGTCTGAAGCCCTCACCAACAATTTCAAGAGTTCTTTTCTTACCAAAAAACATCACAGTGAGTTTCATAGTCACCATTAGACCCATCCAACTCTTTCCAAATCCTCTGCACTGTCCTCAGACTGACACACAAACACTCGGAAATGTTTGTATTAGAGATTATGGCGTGAATTCCAAGCAGTACAGCATGCCATTTCCAAATTTCTCGTAGAGTGAACTGTGTCATTGTGCTCTTTTTTTCTCACAGATGGTGCCCAACTGACCCAACTATACTGTGCAGTTGACAAAGTCAAAAACAAACAATGCATATGTGCAAAATTAAAAATATAAAATGGCGACAATTTATCAATCTCACCCTGTACATATCTACATACATGAATATATATATATATATATATATATATATATATATATATATATATAGGTATGGCTAAGACATGTACATTCACTAATATATATATATATATATATATATATATATATATATATATATATATATACATATATATGTGTGTATATATATATATATACATACACATATATGTGTGTGTGCGTATATATATATATATATATGCAAAACACACATATGTATACATGCACACACCCAGACAGATATATACACATGCTATACATGTACAGACATAAACATGTACATTATATACATATGCACATACATGCACATATTTAAACATAGACATGTGCACATACATATATATACACACATCCATATATAAATACACATACATATACATATATATATGTATGCACAAATAGATATATATACATACATATCTAGATACATATATATATATACATATATATATATATATATATATATATATATATATATATATTATAGGAAACTTCGAAATGTAATCTGTTAACAACAAAGGAAATATTGAATTTTTCATGCAAAGAGAAAAAAGTTAATATCCCGTTTTCCCTGAAAGCATTCCTTTCTTCTGTTCATAACCAAAGAAGGAACTGGAAAAAATCTCCTTCATTTTCTTTTAATGCTTTTCAAAGAGCCAGTCTTTGGAATCGGCAAGTTGGCTTGTGTCTAAGAATTTTCCCCTATAGCATTTATTGGTGCAGAATTACATTGGCTCAGTATTCATTAAATTCATGTTGAACATGACCCCCTTCACAATTTTGTCAAAAAAGAAAAAAAAGTTTTGATATAGGCGTACATAAAATGAGGGATTCTTTTTGTTACTATTTACAATAGTAAAAATGTTCTCTTTGACACATACAAAAATTAACATAAAATAGAGAAAAAGAAATAGACAATTAATTTATTGCAGTTAACTGATTTACAAGGGGGTGCAGAAAACTGCTCAAAACGACTTCCCAAAATCTGACCAATTGACCACACACCAGAAGCTGTTTAGAATCATTTCTTTTAATATGCCCTTGGATTACTGTCATAAAAACCAGTGAAATTAAGATGAAAGAAATCCTAGTCAAAAATGAATAATGGCTGACAATGCTTCATCTAATAATAATAAAATTCAAGATAATATTACTACTAATACTACTAATGTAATAAAAAGCAAGTGAAATTAAGATGAAAGAAATCCTAGTCAAAAATGAATAATGGCTGACAATATATTCATCTAATAATAATAAAATTCAAGATAATATTACTACTAATACTACTAATGTAATAAAAAGCAAGTGAAATTAAGATGAAAGAAATCCTAGTCAAAAATGAATAATGGCTGACAATGCTTCATCTAATAATAATAAAATTCAAGATAATATTACTACTAATACTACTAATGTAATAAAAAGCAAGTGAAATTAAGATGAAACTGTGGCGGACATGAGACAGAACCTGGGACGAGCACAACTGGTTGCGACTTGCCTTGTCCCCATAAAAAAAAGAGCCCGTATTTGCTTAGCATGTAAAGCTACTGCAGTTGAAATGAGGGAGAAAAAAGCACTTATCGCTTCTGTCAGAATCCGCCCCTCGGCCAGATAACGTAAAAGAATGAGGGGGGACTTGCATTGCATTTTTATGCAATAAAGATGCAATGCATTATGGAACATGGACGCAATGAATTATGGTATCACATGAAGACACAAGTCATTATGGATATATGGACAAATATAAAAGCAACTACTTTTTTCAAGGTGGGGCAGTTCTTCGAGTGACGTTCACAGTTGGCGGCAAGAACAGTCAGTCAGTCAGTCAGTCAGTCAGTGTGATTTTGAGACAGAACTCAAGAAGGAACGACTCAAGGTTGAAATACCAGCTGGGAGAGCTTGAATTTACTCGCTGGTTGCTGTTTTCTTTATTCGCCTCAGAAAGAAATCCTAGTCAAAAATGAATAATGGCTGACAATGCTTCATCTAATAATAATAAAATTCAAGATAATATTACTACTAATACTACTAATATAATAAAAAGCAAGTGAAATTAAGATGAAAGAAATCCTAGTCAAAAATGAATAATGGCTGACAATACTTCATCTAATAATAATCAAATTCAAGATAATATTACTACTAATACTACTAATGTAATAAAAAGCAAGTGAAATTAACAGGAAATAAATACTAATCTATAATGAATAAAAAATTTGAATACTATTGAAGACTATGACTGGGTGCTCAAAACTTTTGGCCAAACGTACTTCTAAATTATCAGTCTAAATGGCCAAATATCAGATTTGTTTTGGAACCCATTTTTGGCCTGTCTGAGAACTTTTCATTTTCCTTTTTTAAATAGATATTGTATAATAAAAGGCAATTGAAATAAGTTGAAAGAACTGCAAGTCGAAATTTTAAATGCTTGCACTGGAATATTCCAACAATATTGCATCTAAGATTACAAGTATAATTAAAAGTAAGTGAAATAAAAGAAATCCTTGCCAAGAATATCTCAAATTTACACAATATTCATATGCCATTTTCTTTCTTTTCTGATTTCTTTTCTACTCTTTTGCTTTTTCTTTCTTTCTCCTTTTGTTAATTTTTTTATTTCTCTGTTTCTTTATTTCTTTTTTCTTCCCTTTCTTTTCCATTTTCTATGTGGCCTTTCTTTCTTTCTTTCTTTACTTCCCTTTTCTCTTTACACCTGTTTCTTTCTGTAGCTCCCTGTTATTCTTCCTCTTCTTCTTCTTCTTCTTCTTCTTCTTCTTCTTCTTCTTCTTCTCTCTCTCACTTTCTCTGTCATTTTTAGTCCATGTCCACATTACAAGATTCAATTAATTTTAAAGCATTTCACTTTAATTAAGAAATATTTCTTTGTCATTTTTAAAGACGTGTTTAATTTCATCCGCAATTTTTCATATTTTTAGAGATTTGAGTTAAATTTTTAAATCAAATTGTCTTTTTATTTTTAATATTAAAATTTTTTTTAAATTATTTTCCTAATTTTAGAAATTTGATAAATTTCAAGTTAAATTTTTATTCTTTCCCATTTTGATCCATTTTTTAAAGATTTGATTTAAAAAAATTTTGAATTTTGTTGAATTAAAAGAATATTTAAATAAAATGGATTTTCAAAATGTTTCTTTTTGTTCCAAGACCATTTTTTTAAGATTAATTGTATCCTCAAGGTAATTTTTTCATCATTTATATTTTTGCCTCAAAGATTTGATTTTTTTTTATTTCATTATATTAAAAAAAAATCCTTAATTAAATATGCAACCGTCTGCTTTTTAATTAATAAAATTATTTCTGTGTTTATATGTTCTTACTTTAGAAAAACTTTTTAAGTTAAACATTTTCTTAATTAAAAACATGTTTAATATTTTATATATATATATATATATATATATATATATATATATATATATATATATATATTTGAATTTATTGTATTGGGGCAGTAGATTGTTATTCAAACATATATTGTTAAATATAACTGACGACAAATGCCTATTATGTTTGATCATGAGCCTTTCTAAGCTTCGTATAGTGACATTAGTTTTGGGAGAATAAAACATGTACAATGTCATAGAACAGCATTACAAATTTACGACCTTCATCTATTATTCCATGACTGTTATCATCACATAGCAATCTTCTATGTAAACATAACAGGATATCATCTTTGATGGTGAACATCTTTGTTGTAATATCCATATAACCACTCTGATGATGGCTCATGTGAGCCGAAAGCTTAGATAGAGGAACAGCATAATAAAAGTACCCAAATGTTGGGCAGTTTTTGTCTTTATTTTCTCCCCCAAATTAAAGCCACTATACGAAGCTTAGAACGGCTCATGATCAAACATAACAGACATTCATTGTCTGTTATATTTAACAATATATGTTTGAATATATATATATATATATTTAATATTTTATATATATATATATATACATATATATATATGTATATATATATATATTATAATATTATTATTATTATTATTATTATTATTATTATTATTATTATTATACTGTTCCTTGATCTTAAGCTTCAGCTCACATGAGCCATCATCAGAGTGGTGAACATCTCTGTTGTAATGTCCATATAACCACTCTGATGATGGCTTATATGAGCCGAAAGATTAGATAGAGGAACAGCATAATAAAAGTACCCAAATATTGGACAGTTTTTGTCTTTATTTTCTCCTGAAACTAAAACCACTATACGAAGCTTAGAACAGCTTATGATCAAGCATAACAGATATTCATTGTCTGTTATATTTAACAATATATTTTTGAATATATATATATATTATATATTTAATATTTTATATATATATATATATATATATATATATATATAAATACACACACCCTTGTGCAAATTAATTGAAACAACCACTTTAGTTTCCTTTCTTTCACCATGCGGTCAGTTTTACACCAACTGGAGTGACAGGGTATAATCGATTTCTATTTTTTCCTCAGATTAGGTCCTTTGCAGTGGTGTGCAGTAATATGAATTTATTTTCAGCATGTATGATGGAATTTGTTTGGCCTTGATAAATATTGCATCATCCGTGATTGCATCAGATTTTCATCATGTCCAGACACTATTGTCTCAACTTTTGATTAGTTGCCCTATGGCCATTGTCTGTGATGTACATTACTCCAAGGAAGCATACAAAAATTGTAATTATGCATGATCATACTGGCAAGCCTTACCAGTGAGCAAATCAAAGTACTATAGATTGGCCTGGAAACTCTCCTGATTTAAATCCAATCAAGAATCTGTGGTCAATCTGCAAGGGACGATTTTTTGGAATGTGCACTGGGTCATGTTTCATTGGGAAAATATGAAAAAAATGTAGATAATAATGGGATTATTCGTTTTGTTTCAATTAATTTACACAATATTTTTTTATACATATGTAACCAAAATTTTGTCTTTTCTTTGAAAATTTTACTATTTATCCATAATTAAACCTATTTCCCTTTCCTAATTTTTGGGAATTTAATGTGCATTTGACTTGTTTAACTAAAGTTAGTAGAATTTGTGGCATTCTAAATTCAAGGAGAGACATGAAAATTTAAAGAAATTAATAGATTGCACACCAAACTGAAAAACTGTAAATATTGCTTTATTTATATAAGTGTATGATAATTATCGTTTGTCTATGTGGGCTACAGATGATAATGTATATTCGTAAGCATGTGCATGTGTTTAGTAGACATTATGTTTGTTGGTTTTTCACATGCTGATTTCGGAACATTTGCATACAATTTGTTTTAAATAAACATATATTCTTTAAAAATAGATTAATAAAGGTTGGTGAATAATATGTTTTTGGTGTGTGTTTATAGTTGGTAATATTGTTATTAGTAGGCTCTCAAAATACTTTCTATATAAAGAATTATGTTCTTTTTTGATTAGGGTGTCATTTATATCATAAAAGTTATAGTCAGTTATGTTCTTGTGCATTACGAAAAAGTGTGAATATATCAATTGTTATGATGTTGATTTGGGGTTAGTAGAGACAAACGCCAAATAACACGTAACAATAAAAAGAGTTTTAATAGGTTGGTAAAAAGGTACAGAAATCGCCTGAGTAGTCAATAACTAGCTCAGCTAAGAACTCCTCTGTCTATCTGTCTTCCATGTCAACTGACATGCCACTATTTAAAGTCTTTGTT
>CAHIKZ030002800.1:1752500-1812500 GCA_903632075.3 Acanthosepion pharaonis
TTGAATGCTAAAGAATGCTTAATAAATTTGAGTAAATTTACACCTTTCGTAAGCATTTTCAATTTGTGATGTTATTATTACTATTTTACTGTTATTTTTTTTTTACACATTATTTGGTTGAACTAGTTTGAATATAGGAGGCATGGTAGAGTAATGAATATCAGCTCAGATTCAGGAATTCAACTCAAATCCATGACATTCATTTACGTGCTAATATCCTTGGGAAAGGTATGAATCCTCTTTTCTCCCTGCAGCTATGGGTAATTAGCAGGACAGATTGGGTTCTATAGCTTTGGATGGCAACTGGTCTATCACAGAAAGAAATGGCCACATGCTGCAGGAAAAAATCTGCCTCATCAGTCATGTATTGAAAGATACATGATCTCCTAAGCATGTATCATGCATGGCACATAACTGACTGATATTCACTTACATGCTAATTCCCTTGAGAAAGGTATGAATCCTCTTCTTCTCCCCCCCCAGCTATGGGTAAATAGCAGGACAGACTGGGTTCTATAGCTTTGGATGGTAACTGGTCTACTGCAGAAAGAAATGGCAACCTACTGTGAGAAAGAAATCTGCCTCGTCAGTTATGTATCAAAAGATACATGATTGCCTAAGCATTGAAGGTGAACGTAGGAAAGAACACCAACACAAAAACTGGTTGGACAATGTCAAACAATAGACAAGTATGACTATACCAGAATTGCAAATGGCTACCATTGATGGACCGTTGTGCATTTGGAGCCCACTCCCTACAATTACAAAAGTCAAGGTGATGATGATAATGATGATGACTTGTGGTAATCATTTTTTTCCAAAAATGTATTGCTGGTATTAAAACCTATTTTTATTCTTTCATAGTGTTTTGACCCCTTTGCAAGGGTTAACTATTTGCCCATAGCTGGGACCCTAACAGGTGCTACCACTGTGGGTTAGAGTGGACCTGGAAACATCAGCAATTAAGAGATGGTTCTATGCTCCTCAAAACCTCCTGATCAGAGGCCTTGCTGCTATATCTAGTTTATTGTCATAACCCAGGATGCGGATGTAGTTTATCATCATACCCAGGATGCAAAATGTTACTTTTGAGTCAATACCCATATTTGAGTAGTCGCTCCATTTATTTATTTAACAGTATATTGATTTATTTTTGCCTACCAGCCTGAATATTTGAGAAATCATATTAAAGAAAAATATGAGCTCTCCAGCAGGATTCAAACCTGTGTCTGTCTTCCCTGGCAAAGGAGACCATCATTAGATCCAATGTGATTTAGACTGACTTGGCCAAAGTGTGCTTTGCTGATCAGGCAAAGTTAAATAGTGTCTTATAAATGTAAATCTTTCACAGATTCACAAAACATTCATATCTGCTCAGTTTCATATCCAAACATAAACAAAGCAATTTCTAAAGAAGTAATGGATTTTTTTTTTTTTTTTTTTGAGTAGCGACTCCATTTATTTATTAAACAGTACATTTATTTTTGTTTACCATCCTGCATATTCAAGAAATGCACATATCTATGTTTAATAAAATTTATCGGTTGACAGATGAAAATAAAAATACGATTTAATAAATAAACAGAGTGTCTATCCTATAATGAGTGTTGAGTTCATTACTTTGAGCCAGACAAAGAGACAATCTATGCAGTAGAAGCACCCTTCCTTGCTTATAAAGAAGACCAAGGTCATTTCATCTCCAGGGAAGGTGATGGCCTCAGTTATTGGGTATGCAAAAGACATTGTGTTTATTGATCATCTTCAAAAGGGCCACACCATCAATGGAGAGTACTATGCAAACTTGCTGAAGCAGTCATGAAAGGCTATCAAGTCCAAACACCTAGGAAAACTGACAAAAAGGTCTTGTTTCCTCAGCACATAAACCCTTGGTTTCAATGTCTGCTGTGAATGATTGTGGCTTTGGTTGATCACCTCTCTATTCTCCTGATATGGCCCCATCTGATTATCATCTGTTCTCCAACATGAAAAGTACTTGGCTGGGAACCTTTATTGCAGCAATGATGGTATCATACCTGCAATTGATGACTTTTTTAATCAACAGGATTAAATTTTCTTCACTAATGGAATTCAAGCACTGCAAAAATGATGGAAGAAGGTATGGACCACAAAAGGACTATGTTAAAAAATAAACCTCATTTGGTCACATTCCATGAGAGTATTTGGATCACCCTATGGATTTTTCAGATGACCTTCCTATGTAGGTAGGGAAAGAGAACAAGATTAGTATGCCTGTATTAAAGCAGTGTCGGGAATAAACGTAAAGAGCTGATTGTAGTGTCTTTATGTCACACTTGCAAATAACTTAACTGCATATAAATTCAAACTGAAAAAAGCGGGAAAAGCTTTTGATCTCCATAGAATAAAAAATTACTCATAAAAGTCATTGACGGTTGTTGATTTGTAACCGTTTCTGTCATAGTAGACAGTGACTACATACATGTTAGTCAGTCATTCAAATTGTGAACAGTGTTGTTTCCATTGGCAAACCACCATGACACACACCTTTACAGTCAGTAACAACAACTTGTAATCAACACATATGGTTGCAGGAAAGAAGAAACGAAATAACAAGGTATCATCAGTGAGGCGAAAAGAATTAAGATAAAATTTTTTGTATTGCTGATATAAAAGACCATGGCAGAATGTCTCCTTCTTGGTTGGTTGGTTTCGTTGTTTCTGTTTAGCAACATATCAACCTCTATCGGTTGTTTAATGCTGAAATCTAAATATTTTCATTGGTTTGGTTGTTTTTGTTTAGTGGCATATCAACACCACTATTATTTATTTAATGCCAAAATAAAAATATTTTGTACGCAATTTTATTTTATTATTGGAGATAATAATGGTTTTGGGATATAATAATGGTTTAGTGATACAAGTCTTACTAATTAACCCATAGCTGGGGAGAAAAGGTGGATACATACATTTCTCAACAGTATTTGCACATAAATGAATAAAATGAATCCAACTGAAATTTGGACCTCTATGGGTTATTTAATGCCGAAATAAAAATATTTTGTACACAACTTTATTTTATTTTAAGGGATAAGTTTAGTGATACACATCTTACTAATTAACCCATAGCTGGGGGAGAAAAGGTGGATTCATACCTTTATCAAGGTTATTTGTGTGTAAGTGAATATAATTAGCTCAACTGAAATTGGAAGATGGTTCTCTGATTAACAATTCTGAGCCCTTATCCATGACATCACCCACAAATCTAAGCTTACAGTACCTGGTATTCTCAAGTGGTCACCCATCTAGGTACTGACTAGGTTCAACCTTGCTTAACTTTGGTGATCATACAGGAACCAGAATGTCTCCTTGTGAGCAAGGAAGTGATCAGAAGGATCAGGAGAGTGATGTATGTGTCAGGTCAGTTGACCGAGGTTACTGGTGGTGACGTTTATAACTTGCCTGCTCACCTGCGATTAGTTTCAGTGTTGTGAGTGGTATCCTTAAAAGCAGATGGGGTGGATCATGACTCAGTATTCTTTTTTATATTTGCTTTAGCAGTAATTTTTGTAATTGGTTCTTTTCATAGTGCATTCTTTTTTTTTTTTTTGAGGGGATTTGTTTTAAGAGCCAGATGTGAGTCCCTGTGCAGAGAACAACTTTTTTTACTTGTAGCTTTGTGTACTTAGCATTCACATCCAGCCAACGGGTTTTGATGTGGAGTGAATCAGACAGAGATCTAGTTTTAAGCAGATGTGGTAAGTCTCTAGTTGTTCTATCACTACTTCCACGGAAAATGCCCGGACAAACTATATTCCCTGGTCCTGCCAATTCAAACCTTCACAGCAAGGATACACCATGCCGTGTACATAGTAACAAACCACACTCATTTACTTCATATTCCACTGGTGAGAAGTAAATTCCACTCAAACAGCTTCTTCCTGCAAACCACTGCTCTGTGTTTCCCCAATCACTGCAATCTTAATCTGTTCAAGGCTAGGGTTAACCATTATCTGTCACTCCTATCCATC
Organism: Acanthosepion pharaonis; assembly: GCA_903632075.3. NCBI lineage: Eukaryota > Metazoa > Mollusca > Cephalopoda > Sepiida > Sepiidae > Acanthosepion > Acanthosepion pharaonis. The sequence continues at coordinate 1,756,508 of CAHIKZ030002800.1, forward strand.
CAAATTGCCTCCTAATATAACACTCTACCTTGAGTGGCCCCCATGCTTTTTAAAGGGTGAACCTTACTATATATATAAAAAAAATAAAATAACATGGATGTGAGAGGAATATGCAAGGGATGTGTCCTAAGAGTCAAAGGGGAGGCAGACAGAAAAATTTGCGGGGACCACTGATTTAGTTTTGCATTCCTCCATGGTCTTTTATCCCTTATTTCCTGTTTAAGACCAAGTTTCCAGTTCCATCTAAAGTCTACTTCAACTCAATACTTCTAACGTCTCTGCTTAAACTCTGAAATTTTATTTACTATTTATTTCTTTTTTCCTTAATAAGAGCAGATAGGTTCACCTACCATCCAGTTCACACTCCTCCCTGGTATTTTGAACAGGAATAGAGGTTAATCCCTTGTTTCCTGTTTGTTTAGAATTGGGTCTTTAGTTTCTTTTAAAGTCTCATCATTCTCTTTCACTCCCAGTAGCCCTTTGCATCTTAGTGGCATTATCACCTTGCTTGAGCTGAACTGATTAAAATAAAAAAAAAGTAAAGTAGAAAAGCTCATGTCAGAAATGTAAAGTCAAATATTCAAAATAAAGACAACAGATACATCAGCCAGCAAAATATGTTTGCCAAAAAGAGACATTTTTGTAAAGATTTTCCAAGCGTAGCTTAGATGTGGCACAAGGCTGAAAGCATGGGGCACCCAGTGAGGATCGAACTCACTTTTCAGTACTAACTGACATCACAAGACAAGCTTGCTAACCATTACACCACGCCGAGGTGCCCTAGTGATTTTCTAAGCCCGGCTTAGATGTGGCACAAGGCCAAAAGTATGGGAACACCCAGTGAGGAATGAACTCACTACCCAGTCATAATTGTTCTGGCAAGATAAGCTTTCTAACCATTACACCATGCTGAGGTACCCCAAGAGATTTTCCAAGCGTAGCTTGGGTGTGGCACAAGGCCGAAAGTATGGGGCATCCAGTGAGGCTCAAACTCACTAATCAGTAGTAATTGTTCTGGCAAGACAAGCTTGCTAGCCATTACATTACCTCGAGGTGCCCCAAGAGACATTTTTGTAGGAAATTAGAGAAACAATATGATCCATTAATGTTACTTCAACTTAACTCTTAGCCTGGTTTAATGTGTCCTAAAATTATCCAATATTATGTCATAGTTTACAATAAAAACATATTACATTATATAGCATTACATTCTAGTATATCCTGCTTTGTACTGCCTCGCACTTACCAGAAGTAAGTGGTAGGAAATTGTAAATAAGTCACTTTAAAATCTGGTTCGTGTTTCTTTTCCTTTCAACTTAAATGTCACTGCTGCATTATGGGAAGCATTTATTAGGTAGTCATTTATTTAAATGATACTGCACTTTTTTTGTACTCTTTTTTATCTGCCTTTTTTATTTTCTGTCTTTTTTTTTTAACAAATTGAAATTGTTATAAAAATATCTTTATGGCATTAATTGGTGTAATTAAAAATGCAAAGGTTAAAATGCATAATAAATCTAAATCTAAGGGCAATAATTAATGTCAAACACAAAAATTTAAGAGTTATTTCCCTTGCCAATTTTTTTTTTTTTTAAAGAAACTTTATAGTTTCACATCAGTAAAAAAGAAAAAAATTGAATTTATTTAACTTAATGAATTCTATCCGTTTTATTTCTTTTAACAAGCTGTTCTCAATATGTAACAGTTTTTGATAGCCGTGGTAGGGGTTACTTTCGTCCAAAACCTCAAATTGCTACAAAACCAAAAATATTAATAAAAAAAATAAAACTTTAATAACTATCGTAGGCAATAAAGAAATTTTTTTAGTTATTTTACATTGTTTTCACACTAAAAAGCATCCCCGAAAATAAATTTGTTATTGGAACGAGGTAACGTGTCGGCGACGTCATAATAAAAACTGCTAATGAGTTTTCTCTTCGTTGGCTGTCAATGTGTTAAGAAGATAATATATGGGGTGTGGGATGTTTTAACAGGGGTACTTAACGGTTAAGGATACTTTTTGATTTGATAGTTTATATAAGGTGTCAAATACGAAAGGCTTATTTTTTTACATTTATGCTCAGAGATGTTATACAGGGTGTATCAAAATACTTTTACAAACTTTTGGGGCGGGTTCAACACACCAAAATAAGGACAAGAAACTACATTAAATAGATGCTGTTAAATGTGCAAGGTGGTCCGAAAGTCTTGTCATCACCTACCAAAAGTAATGAGAACAATAGAACAAATGTCGTGCATTATCTACGCTCTTGCCAGAATGCACAAGATTGTAGTGCCACGCCTACATTTTCTCGAATTCTCATTGGTTAATAAATACATGATATTTATTATAGGACAATTTAACCATCGCAAGTAATTCGAATTTTTCTCTAAAATCACGGATTGGTCCATTTCCTGACCAATCGCGTATTTTAGTATCTTTTCTATATTTCTGGCGCTAAGCTATCCGGAGCCTACCCATCGATATAAAAGAATTTCGCTATCAACCAAAAAACCAGTTGCAGTTCAATTCTTGGAAAATAAGGCACGGCGCTATATTGACATTTTAATTCTTAATTATTACTCATTCGAGTAATCATACTAATTCCTGTTGATATCACTCATGAACATTACATCTTTCTACACTGATAAAACACTGGAACTATTCTGTATTTAGCTAAGACTTCAATTGAACTTTGTAGTTAAATTACATTCAATTTTGTACTCAAAATTTATTAGCTAAACTTACCCTTTTTTATTACGGAAAAGGGGGAACAACTTTCTTTATACTTATTGTTGATATTTGTATATCATTGCTAATACAATATTTTATTAATGTTCACTGAGCTTAATTTTTTTCCTTGATGTTTAAATTTAATGTATGGATGTTGATATCTTGAAACACGCAGCCGCATTTAATTTGATCAACCCAACTACTAATCACACCATAACAAGATCATGTGTCTGTAGAATTTTAATTCTACATCATTTCAAATAGCTGAAAATAACTCGTCCAATTTTGTGCAAAAAGTGAATCACAGAGCCCTGATATTTCTCGGACTCCTGATTGGTCAATTAATGCTAATATCGTGTTTTCAACTACGTCCGAATTGTATCGACCTAGTTTCTGACCTGAACGAAAATACAATTCCGCCAAAAAGCTGTCTATGTGATTCGAGCCTATCACGTGACATGCAACATTATAAATACAAGACACATTTTCAACTCTTCCTCTTTTTCCTTTGTTTTTCTCAGAACCACAACTGTGTAGTTCAGTGAGGAGCTTACATCTGTTCCTGATGGGAACACACTATAACACACACACGCGCGCATACACGTACGTACGAACATTGAACATCTCTTAACTCATCAGCTACAATCAACAGAAACTTATTTACTTCAAAATCCTCTGGAGCTATAAGTTACGATTCAACATATTCTCAGCTTTCCAGAATTCTTTCACTCATATCCAACTCTCTCGATGAACAACAGTAAGTGTCAAGTTAATTCAACTTTTCGATTTTCAAGTGAAGATTACATTTTCACTCAATCAACAAGTTTCTTTGAACTCATCTTGCACCAGAATTTCAGCCTACAACATTTTCTTATCAAAGAACATTCTTTCCATTGAAACTTACTATTATTTCATGTACTGAAATCTTTTTTGTGAGTCCAGATAAAAAAAATTAATCTTCAACTAATTTAAATCTTAACTAATTCAAATAGCAGCTAAAAGGAAATAACTCCAGCTATTAATTTCGACTCTTACGATATAAAAATCACACACTTGATTGCTTTGTATGTCATACAGTAAAATGAAGATTTTTTTATTATTATAAAAACAGTATTTGTGTTGTTTCGCTTGTTTACTTTTCGTTTGCTGACACATTTGTAAAGTAAAAAATAAAATGTACGGATTGAATTGAAGCTGTTCAATACTCCTACATGTGCATACTAGTGCAAACAACTTCTCTTCCAAACTGTAGCAGCTCGTGTCAGCCATTTGGTATAGAAAATTATATTATGTACTGGTGACAAAACTTTCAAACCACCTGTACAATCCAAGATACCATCCAAAAATACTTTTACTAAATTTGGAGGCGGGTTCACGTCACCAAAACAAGGTACCATATGTCCAAAAGGCCATCGTTGTACCTCAACACAGCAACTCATAACAAATGTTCAAAATGTCCTCCACTTGCTTCTACACACGCATGCGTGGTGGTATTGATGGCGTAAATCAACCCGCACATTTTTTACTTTACGATTGTGTAAGCAAACAAAAAGCAAACAAGAGAAAGAACACAAGAAAATAACTTTTCATAACAGGTACAATATATTTATAAATGACAACAGTTTTACAATAACTACTAATATGAGTTACTTCCCTTTGACTGGGCTAAAGTCTTTACTACTAAAATATTTTTTTACCTGAGCTCACAAAAGCTGAATTATCTTGTCGCTCAAAATGTTCACTGAAAGAGAGTTTAAAGAATCTCGTAAAGCTGAAAATATGTTGATAAACTTTTAGCTTTAAAAAGTTGAGAAGTGAATGTTCCGTTTTTTTTTCGTTGCTCGTAGTTGAATGTATTGTTCGTACTTAAGTTTCGTAAGATTCAATAACATGATTGAATAGTTTTAGTAAGTTGCAGAAGTTGGTGAGTAAGTTGTTTCGTTGATATTTTAGCTTGAATTACAGCGAAGTTATTTCGTGTTAAAGAACTTGAGATTCTAACTTTGTACTTCGCTGCAGTAATGATACAAGCGTCGTGAACTCGTTTAGCAAATGCTAGTCGTCGTAAATTCTCACTGACTGGGTTCGCTCGTACCTTCAATTTATATGTTTTTTAATCACGTAACAGGATCCTGAGAGCATTGGTTTTTCGTCAGGTCAAAAACTAGGTTGATGTTATTCGGACGTAGTGGTGAGCAGGTAAAGTGTTTTTTTAATATTTGTTAACCACTCAGAAAACGCCTTACAAAACTCAATCTGGAGCCTGATATGTTTTGTGTTGCTTATTGAGAACAATGTACGTGAAGATGCACGAGATAATTTTAATATTTATTGTCCAATGAGAAGTTAAGGGTTTCGGAAACATGTATGAAGCTGTGATCCGCTTTTTGCACGAAAATCGACATTGATGAAAAAGTGGTAGCGGAAAGCTAAACATGCACCCGTCGGAACACTGACAAGCAGACTCTTTCAAATACTCCCACAAGGTGTCGAATAGTTACGTAGGCCCCCATGATCCATTGACGAAGCGTATCTGCATTAGTAATGTCTGCTGCATAAACCAATTTCTTTAGGTGGCCCCACAAATCTATGTTTTCAGTCTAGATTATATCAGATTGGTATTATGTGAATTTCAACACTGCATTGTGACACCAAGATGTGAAGGTACATCATAACGACAATGTCGAATCAGATCAAAATTCCCACTGTTTCATATTTCATATGGAAACAGTAATATCGTCAAAGTTTTTTTATGGAGACAAAGCTAAAGATAATTTTTTTTTCGGATTTGATACACACACACACACACAAATACACGCACACAGACACACACACACACACACATATAATATATATATATAAATTTTGAATGTGGACAAGAATGTTCTTTTAAATGTTGCTCTATGGGACTTGAATCTGACATATGTAATGTAAGTCTCCTCGATAATGTTGTTGTAGTGAAACCAACATATATATTTACTTTTTTGTCAGAGAGGCAATCTCCCAAAGGACATTTAAATTGATATATAATGTTCGTATTTTGCAAAACATTAATTGACGGAGAAAATCATTGCGACTTATTAAGTTGGTTGTATTAAATTTAGTGTAATTAGGTTTGTTTTTTTTTACTGGGATCAGTGAGGCATATATTAGTCTTTATGAGATTTTTTTGGATTTTTTCATCAGATTTGTAGTTAAAGTGGATTTGACTGCGGTATAGTTGGCTATTTGAGGAAATATTAAGTTCTTTTTTTATTTATTTTAATATTGCTGATATGAAACTTGCTGATGGTAAAATATTTGTTAACAAATAAATAAAATCTCATCAAATAAAAATTAATCCAGTAATAAAAACAATGTTTCAACACCAGGGAATTAATCTCTTAAAATTCCGTTAAAAAATATAAGAATTACTTAAATATTAAAATAAAATTAAAAACATTTATGCCTATGTAGAAATTTCTATATAGTGTATTTTGAATGAAATGATGGAGAGAAAAAATGGAATGTCGCTTACCTCGTGATGGGGGAGGATAAGAAGCCATGACAGGTGATTTATTTTAGTTTTATAGAGAGACATTTACGGCAAACCGGGGGAAATGATGAATTATGGGAAGGAAGAAAGACACTATAAAACTCGATCGAAATAGCGATTTTTTTCGTTTCGACGGACTTGGTTAAGCAACGTAATGTGCTCGTCGTAGACGGGGAAAAGGATGCACGAGAAAGATTGTAAGAGACGCAGAGGAAAAAGATTTAAGGAAGGACGAGCAAGATCCTGGGAAAATCAGAGAAGATTCGATCTACCAACCCCCACTTACTTCGCATTTATACACCCAAGCTCGGCCTCTTTTTTTATTTAAAGCTTTCAAATCACATATAAATTAAAAAAAGCATTTTTCTTGCTGAGTAATGCAAGGGAGATAAACAAAGTACATTAATTCATTAATTCTCTCCCTTTAATTGCAGACGCTTAACGATTTAGTTTACGTTATTTTTTGTCTTGAGATATATACATAAAATTAGCAAATCTAAAGGAGACAGCTATATACAAAGTCTTTCTAACATAATATAGATAGAAATAAAAACATTATTGGCTAATTTTAACACTTATATCAACATAAATAAAGGTGATAGACGTCAACATGCGAAAATTAATTTTAAAAAATACCTTGAGACAAATAGTGTTACGAAGAAAGAATACCACATTGCTATGTATGTAGTAACAACTATTTTTTTATTTGACAGAGAATGTTTGATAATCTCGTCACAGTTGAAGAAGTCACTTGAAGCGATGAGGATGTGGTTCTACTATACTACCAAAATGCATCTGATTTTTTCAAACAGAAAGCAAATATAAAAAAACAAAAAACCGCTACACCCAATTTTAAAATATCAGGGAATTATTTGATTTAAAAATAAATTTTTATTAATGAATGAATTGTATAATGAATGGGTTATTTTATTAGAAAAAACAGTAGAAACACATTTTTTTCTTGGTCAGTCACGCCCATGTCGTGGACACGTTTAAAATTGCCGGGGTGATAATTTTTTTTTTTTATAGTTTATGACGAAAAATCCCTAAAGATGTTATCTGAGTAAGCATTTAGACGTTAAATTTTTTTTTTTTTATCAAGTTAGAGGCCTTTTTTTCTTCATGGTATGCTGTTTTTTTTGTTTGTTTGTTTTTTTTGTTTTTTGTTATTTTTGTTTGATTTTTGTTTTGTTTTTGTTTTTTGCGAAGTGTTGGACATACATAAAAAATAAATATACAATATCAAATAATAAAAAAAAATCGAAAATTTGTCTTGTAACTTTAGATAATTCAATAAACGCAAAAATATTTTCTTTTTGTCGAGAGTTGGTGTTAGCATAAATATTTTCTATATTTCGTAAAGGGAAAAATATTTACATGGAATATTTATTTTTGAAAAATTTAATTGGATTTTTTTAGTGCAATTTTGAAATTCTATAAGAATTATTATTTTTAATAAACAAAGAGCATGAGAAAAAAATAATTAAAATGCTCTTCTATGTGTCGTGTTCCTTCAGGAGGATGGTAATCATGGCTCTCCACTATTTCCTGTAGCTCTTAATAGATTTTGCTTTTTACCATCTCTCCCAAACCTTATTCGGCAAACCATTTACATAAGCGTGTTACGTAGGTCATGCGCTGTTTTTCTCTGTTCCTCTTGCCGTCAAGTTTATTAGTCCCGAGTATGACGATAAACTACATCCGACATCAAGGCTTCTGATCGGGAGATTGAAGGTTTTGAGAAGCGTTGAACCACCTCTTAATTGCTGCTGTTCCCAGGGTGGTAACACCTGTTAGGGTCCCAGCTATAGGCAAATGGCAAATGACTCACAGACAAAAACAAAAGACTATGGAAGTATAAAAATAGATTTTTATAGTAAAAATACCAGCAATACATTTTTATATCTAAAAAAATTTACCAATATTAACTATTCATACCATAATTACCAACAATACATTTATCTGTAGTTGTAGCCATAAGACTGTGTTCAAAATATTTATTTTCGGCATTATATAACGTATATGCCACTAAATAAAATCAACCAAGTCAGCCAACCTTCAAGCTTACAGTCACATCACGTTAAAACACCGGCGCCCAGTACTATCGCTGAAGTTAAGTGCATATACACACACATACAGGCATACACACGCGCGCACGCTCATGCACACACATATACACACAGAGACAAAAAGAAGAAAAAATCTGCCTAACTCCAATAAAAAGAGCATCAATTATTTTTTTTAACTTAATATAAAAATAACAACAATGAGAAAATCGGCAGTCAACTGCTGATACCTCCTGACAAGTTGACCGAACGATTATAAAAACGATTTGTCCATGAAATTCTGGTCAGAGTGCTGACTAGAATATCAATCAGCTAAGTGTCAAATTTATATTTGCATTAATCAACAGGAGTGGAACAAGTGGGGGGGGGACGTAGAGGATGCACTAAGCCCTGACCCGAAAAATAAATTCTGAAAAAATATTTTTGTTGCAAAGTAGATAAGATAAGCTATAATAAGTGAAGACAGATATAACACGCTTGTTCTTTTGTATGTTCAACGTGACAATCAGTTAGACTATGATAAAAGCGCGAACCTCAATACAAATAAGTATCAACGAAAACTGACTTTAGAAAATCCTTTTTCATTAGCGATATATACTCAGACTTTGAACCTAAAAGTTTGAATTTACAATTTTACGCATCAAATAAATAAAAGAAAACGCAAATTAAAATTTATATATATATATATATAGATAGATAGATAGATAAATAGATGAATGATAGATAGATAGATAATATTAGTGGTCAATATATATATATATATATATATATATATATATATATATATATATATATATTAAGACATTTTTAAGTTTATACGTTCTTTTTTATAGATACAAATATTTAAGTAAATGCTCTGTTTATGATAAACAGTATTAACATTTATTGGCTGAATGTCCGATAAAAAAAATACTTTAATATTTGTATCTATAAAAGAACGTATAAACATAAAAATGTCTTAAAATATGTGTCGGACTTTTGTCCATTTGTAATATATATATATATATATATATATATATATATATATATATATATATATATATATATATATATATATGAATTTCAAGAGGATAGAATCCAGGTAGAACTCAGTGTCCAGGAAAGAGTAAGAATATAATATAAAAGGCGCAAAGACTAATATTCCATATTTATAATTTATTACATTAGAATCGTAATCACAATTCAATTCATCAGACCTATAAATTCAAAATTCCGATTTCTTTTTGAATTTATAGGTCTGATGAATTGATCGTGATTACGATTCTAATGTAATAAATTATAAATATGGAATATTAGTGTCTGAGCCTTTATATATATATATATATATATATATATATATATATATATATATATATATATATATATATATGGTGTATCAAAACACTTTACAAACATTGGGGGAAGATCCTCACACCAAAACAAGGACAAAAGTCCACATAAACATATGGACAAAAATCCTTCATTTTGAGTTACTTTTAAAGTATACGGTAGATGCTATTAAACATACAATCCAAGATACAATCCAAAAATACTTATACAAACATTGGGGACAGGTTTCTGGCACTAAAACGAGGTAAAATGTCCATATAAATATGTCCAAAAGGCCATCATTGTACCTCAACAGAAAAACTCATAAAAAATGTTCAAAATGTCCTCCGCTTGCTTCTACATATGTATGCACCCGTCAGATCATTGATTGGTAGACCCTTTCAAATCCTCCCACATAGTGTTGAATGGTTTAGCAGGCACCCATGACCCATTGATGAATCATCTGTTCACTATTAATGTCTGCTGCATAAACCAATTCTTTTAGGTGGCCCTACAGATAAAAATTCAAAGAATTGATATTAGAGGAACATCCAAGCCATGGAACTACCTATCAATCTTTCATGGTAGATATCAGCCAATGCATCACAAACAATGTGACTAAAATATGTTGGAATCCCATGATGTATGAACCGTATCTTTATATTAGCAGTGGTACATCCTCTAGCAGGTCTGAAAGAGTGTTAGAAATAAAGTCCCTGTAAATAGCTCATGTAAGACTGTGCTGGGAGAACATATGGACCTACCAGACAGTCACCTACAATTCCAGCCCACACATTGATAATTATAAATGAATGCTGGTATCTAGCCTGTATTGTATCATGGGGTTTCCGATCCGTCTACAAATGTTAGTTGTGTAAATTTATTATTTCATCTCTTTTGAATAATACCCCATTCCCAAACAAGAGTGAAGAGACAAACAATAGATCGGCAGTTTGTGCAAGAAACCTTCGGCAAAAGTTCTCCCATGGTAAGTGATCAGAGAGTGAAAGACCCTGCACACGTTGCAAATGATATGGATACAGGCGCTGCTCTTGAAGTAACCTCCATACAGTACTATGAGATGTACGACATGCTTGGGCCACTTAATGTGTGCTGATGTCTGGATCGTCTGACAGTCTGTAGAATGTGTTCTTCATGGTCAGGCATACAAGCAGGTCTTATTTGATCCATAGTTTGTGATGCCATGCATTCCTTCTCAACAACGTGACGATAAACAGCAGCAAAGGTTGGATGACACGGTAGTCTTCGGTCTAGAAACGTAATCTGATACAGCCATGCAGCCTCACGTCCATAACTATTCGCACGGCTGGATGTAAAAATCATACCTGCCTTCGTATTAGAAGTGTGTTCGAAATAAAGTCCCTGTAGACAGCTCCTGTAAGACGTGCTGGGGGAACATATGGACCTACTAGACAGTCACCTCCAATTACAGTCCACAGATTGATCGCAAACTGATGCTTGTGTCTAACCAGTATTTTACCATAGGTATTCTGACTAAAACTAAATTGAATGTTTAATTTTTTTTATTTTTTTCGGGGAAGAGAATGACGTCCGCTCAAAGTGAAAAGGCATTTTGTGTTAGAATATGCTCGAACACAGTCAAACAAGTGTGTGCATCGTGCATTTTCGAGAAAATTCAAGAAAATTGCACCAACTGGAAAGCAGATTTGGACATGACATAAAAAATTAAAAGAGGAAAGCTGTCTGTGAAGGGCAAAGGGATCTGGACGACCACCAGTTTCGGAAGATATCGTCAATCATGTTTGGAAAACATTTGTGCGAAGACACAGAATGTCTGTAAGACGAGCATTTATGGAAATCTAAATTCCTCGTACGACACTTTGGCGCTGAAGAATGCTACGCAAGGCGTGCTACAGCGTGTTTGACAGAAGCTGGACTACCGACTTGACGCGTGTCGTGAACATCTGTGAAGCTTTGTGAAATTCGTTATAAAATATGCATCCTTTGATGTTCCTGTATATATATATATATATATATATATATATATATATATATATATATATATATATCAGTTGCGACTCCGGGGATCGAGCTTGCGTCGTTTTCGTTTTTGACTGAATCCAAAATTGTTTTAACTCCGTACCTCAAAATATTGACCGAAATACATTAATATTGCTTATAATAAGGAAGAACGAAAGAAGAAAGAAAGAAGAAAGAAAGAAAGAAGAAGGAAATAAAAAACAAAGAAAGAAAATAAGTAAAAAAATAATGAAATAAAATTAACATGGCTAGTCGGGCTGCATAGATCTGGCCCCTATCAAAGATGGAGAGATACTTAATAGGCAATGTATTTCTTGCTTTAATTTTATAAATAATCTTTTAAAAATCTCTAATGACTTTTCATGCCCTGTTTTTAAAGAACATTTTTATTTCAACTTATTTTTTTCAAATGTCCATTTTAAATAATTCATTCTGTACAATGTAAGTTTTTTTTAGCTGAATGTATCAGTTGAAAAGGGGCAAATTACATTTAGCTCGACTTAAAGTCGGCGAAGATCAAAGAAAGCGACAGCCTTAACTAATGGACTGGATGGTTGGGGTGATAAATGTGAATGGGGTAGTGTTGAAGAAAAATGATATCAGTCAGCAGTACTGATCATAAACGTACAATAAATTTAACTAAATTTTATCAGATACATATATACGTTATTTAAAAAACATATCTGGCTACTGCATTCCTCTAACCCTAAATACAAAAATTTATTTATTTTAATTTCGTATACAGAGCTTTTTAAAAAATTATATATTTTAGTGAAGGAAACATTTTAACATCTAAATTATACTAATAGTATATTTTGATTAAAGATTGTAATGAGCCCGACAAACATTGATGACCTAGAGTCGCCCCTGATATATATATATATATATATATATATATAATTAGAAGAAAGGGTCCATGTGTGCTTCTTATAATATGTAAAATAGGTTAGTTGATAAAACAAGGACATACGAAAGGGTAACAATATAATCAGTACGAAAAATATTTATTGAATATTAATTATTAACTATATGACAGAAATGAAGCATGTAAAGAGAGCTTTTAAGTCTGAACTTTTCGGACACAAAAAGTCCTTCATCAACGACTCGAGAAATAAACAGAGAAATGGGAATTACTCACCGACAGATGTTTTTGTAGACGGTGTGTTTTCAGGTGGAAATCCTATTATTAGCGAAAACCAGATTCGTCACTGTTCGAAACATTTTATGAAAATAAACTTGAATTTAAAATTTTGATCGGTGTAGAAGCGATAGGCCGCTCTATTATTATTAATAGAGGGCGTGGGGGGATTAAGAGTGTAAACATAGATGGAGAGAGTTATGGGTTGCGGAGGGGGGAGACGTCTCGCGTAATTGTAGCGAAAATCGTTCAACAAAGTTGTCAATTTTATGAAGACAGGCTTTAGTTAAAGTAACATCTGACGGGACATTTTTAACTTATATATATATATATATATATATATAAAGGGTGTTCCAATAACTTGGACCGATTTTAAATGTGAATTGCGTCTAATGATATTTTTTCTTTTTCTTTCAGATTCGGCAGACGTTTGGGCGATATTATTTTTCACGTGATTGCAATGACTTAAATAGCATGGTCCAGTAGAGAAATAAATAAATTTTCACCAATAACACTGATTTATTTACTTACTGACTTTGATCCGTCTTAATGAAACACCTTATATATATATATATATATATATATATATATATATATATATGTAAGCGAACACTAACTTCAACACCAAGTGGCGACAGTCTGTTTCTTGCTTGACCGCTGTCTTCAGGCCATCCATTATTCAATATATTCTGGCTTGATGATTGTGTTCATGCACGAAACGTACTGTCACCACTCATTGGTGACCTCAGCGTCCACTTTTATATTCACATACACTTTGTTTCTGACACTGGGCACTGTTTCATGCTAGTCGTAATGAAACAGTCTGTTGTTGCTTCTGAGTGTTGACTTCAATGTTCACTTTTATATTTATATTTACATACGCTCTATCTCTGATATTGAGCACTTTATCCCATAAATATAGCACACCTTAAAACTACATTTCTTCATGTATATATGACAATTGCGTCTAGCATGAAACAGTCTGTCACCTCTGAGTGTTGACTTGACAGTAAAACTTGTCCATCCTCAAAAATGTAAAATAGCTCTTAGAGTCATTGAAAAAAGGATGGAATGCATTATCAAAATTATACTTTGAGAAAGTTTTGCAACTAATGACAAAAATTTGTGCTGCAGTAATCAAGGCTAAAGAAGGATATTTTGCCGAGAGCAAAATTTAATCACTTAATCCTTTTGTCATAATAAACATTCTGATAAAAATTCATGTCTCACTTTTTTAAAGCATGTATAATAATTTTCTCTTATTTAAAGTACATATCAACTACTTTTGGGGCCAATTTAAAAAATTATCAGTGGTGTCCTCAAATTTTCGAATGCTAAAGAACTCTGGATTATAAACTAACCGTTCTTTTTTTATATATATATATATATATAAATATATATATATATATATATATATATATATATAATTGATGACAATTTTAGTAATCCCTATGGATAATCCCAAGAACGATGAAATTTTGGGAGTTCAATGTTAAATCAGAGCGATTAATTCAATGGAAACAGACAACTTTAACGGTTCATTGGTTATAATTTATTTCCCTAGAGAATTTCTTTTTCCCTGGCTCATCAGAACACACTTCCAAGGGCGAAAATATGAATTTAAATTTACATATATTTTTTACAGTGTAAACCGGATATAAGAGAGTTGTCGGGACCGGAGAAGAAGTCTCTTATATCCGGGTTTCTCTTATAACTGGGTTTGGTCTATTTTGCTTAGGTAAGTAACAGGCTCTAATTTGGGACCAAAGAAAATCTCACTTATATCCGGGTTTCTCTTATATCTGGGTCTCTTATTTTTAATATTGAAAACTATTTCGAAATGAAACAAGATTTAAAGGTAATAAATTTTATCTTTACACTTTATCTATCTATCTATCTATCTATATATATATATATATATATATATATATATATATATATATATATATATTATACACACCACAGACATATATGCATACATACACATTACATACATATTCACATAAATATACATACATATACCCGTGCACACATTACATATACATGCCCAACCACATACATACACACACATTATTTTTTCCGTTTTGTAGGATTAAGAGATTACAGGATTTTTACAGAATTTTCATTGTCCCAATCACCTTCGGCCACTTCTTTAGCCATTTTCAAGAGAGTTTTGCTTTTGGTGTTGTTAGTTTTTCCTCAACTTTTGATTGTTTACGTTGTATTTCATTTTTCTGTTGTTTTGAATGATATGATAAAAACGAAAGATGATCCACGCGTGCTTCTTATAATATGTAATATTATAAAAATAGATTTAATAGGAGTTAAAATACATTTTCAAAATAAAATCACATATTGAAGGATTAAACAAGGATTTGGGTTTACTCAGAGATTATAGTTTCCACTGGGGGGACCTTTAACCAACAACATTTCTCCGAAGTGTAAGCCCCACTTCTATGTTTATTCCTCGTCTAGTTGAAAAAGGACACGGACGTGTCCGAAAATTCCGAATTTAAATCTTTCTCTCCGTTCTTCAATTTATTCAAAAGGCTAATATATGATATATAAATTTAAACCTTGTTAAAAATAAATAAATAAAATAAAAATAATAAAATTACTCCCAGCATGCAACAGGGACTGTTCCGGTCGGAAATACGGACATCCCCGCCAAGGGACGTGAGATTCAATCTCTTCAGCCAAGGACTGTTATGATGACAACACGTGTGATAGGACTTGTGATATTATGAAGTGACTTACTCCCTTTTATAATATGAACCTTATCACAATTGTAATGTAAAACATACACACAAATACATAAATAAAGTTATTATGAAATTACCAATTGTTTTTATTTTGTTTTTTTACCCACATTGTCATTTTATACTTTTGTTTGTACTGTTTTTCCTCTTGAACACAAGCCCAATTTTTATGACCACATGGTGTGAGTTAATATACCACCACAAATGTCTACACAGTACAAATTTTAATTTGGAATGATATCCACATAGTAAAACATATTATAATATATATATATATATATATATATATATATATATATATATATATATATATATATACAAGTATATAATTGGTGTATACGGAATGAATTCCAAGAACCAACAATTACTATTCTTAAAGAAGTGCTCAATACAAGAAGAGTGAGATATAATTATTTATTTAAAAAATTATAACATGAATATTTTATAAAATCACTACAAAAATAGGCAATTTTGTTTCAACAGCTCCAGTGTCGTCTTAACTGATAATGTTGAATCCTAAAAAAATGTCATTTTTTAAGTTCAACATCAACATTGTTTTTTACATTCAACATCTATTCAGCCTGTGATAAGATTCCTCCAGGAGGTGTTGAAACAAAACTTCTATTCCCCTTCCTGATTTTATAACATATTTATGTTATAATTTTTAAATAAATCATTATATATATATATATATATATATATATATATATATATATATATATATATATATATCTTAAATAAAATGTAATTAAAATAGTTTTTTTTTTAAATTTCTATAAATAATATTCTAGCGATAAACAGCAGGGACAGGGACATCCGCTAGAAATACTAAATAACTTTTTTTGTTGCAGATCAAAATACGAATATCAGAGTAGATTTTTTTACTCTTTTTTAAATAGATATTTATATAAAAATGATATCTAAACTTGCGCGTCTACTTGATTCTAGTGTTCTCGAACTTCAAATCGCATTTCGGGTTCATCCTCTTACTGATGACCATGCATTGTCTTCTTGTAGTTTACGTTTAGTCCTTTCTTCTCACTCCCCGTCGCTACCCTCTATAGGACAGTTTGTAATTTCATTTCCGTGCCTGCTATCTTATTTGCTTATCTTAAGTTTGTGGCCGCCAATACTAAATCCCGGTAGGGTTTCCAATTCTCTCAGAATTGCCTCGCTGTATAGATTGAACAGGTCAGGTGAGAAGACGCATCCTTGCCTTACGCCCCTTTCTATTTTTGTATATTCACTGAACTGTTTGCTACCAGTATAGGTTCTTGATTATTCTGATATCTGTCCCAAATATATCGAGGTTGCTGAGTAGTTCTATCAGATTCTTGTGGCGTACTTTGTCGAAGGCTTTTGCGTAGTCTATGAAACATAGATACACGTCCTTCTGCATCTATATCGCTCTTTCTGATAACATTCTAAGCATGAATATCGCGTTTCTTCTTCCGGTGTCTTTAACGAAACCGCACTGTTCTTGTCCTATCTCTGGGCTGATTTCTGCTGCGCGCTCTGTTCATTAGAGTACGAATGATGAGTTTAATCACGTGGCTCATTAGGCTCCACCGAACAATAGTTCGGTGGATCCTAATGAGCCACGTTTGGTGGAGTTCGCATTCGTTTGCGCCTATTTTCTTAGGCATAGCTACGAAGATAGATCTGCTGAGGTCTTCCAGTATATCCCCGCTGTTGTGGATTTCATTTATTATTTCGGTGATCATGTCTCTGCCAAAAGTTTAAATATCTGGGAAGCGTGTTGACAGAGGAGGATAAGTGCGACACTGACATCCGTAGACGTATTGGGATGGCCAAAGATACATTCCAAAAGCTGTGAAGAGTATTGCGAGACAGGAAGATTTCTTTGGTAACAAAGAAAAGAATACTGAACTGTTACGTGACATCTTTACGGCAGCGAATGTTGGACGATTTCCTCAAAGATGAAGAAGAGATATAGTTCAACAGAAGGATGCTAAGTATCTCATGGACCGAGCGTGTGAGCAACGATGAGATCTTAGAGAGGTTGAAAACAAGGAGGAGGCTTACACTTAATAGCAGGAAGAGGCAGCTGAAGTTTCTGGGACACATAATGAAGAAGAAGGGCCCGGAGAATCTGAGTCGAATAGAGGGAAAGAAAGACAAGGGAAAACAACGTGTGACATACCTGGCAGACTTAAGCAAGTAGATGACAGAATGTAGTACTCCGAAAAAAGAATGCAAACGAAGAATAAGCTCTTTTAGCAACCGTCCCGATGGGAATCTCGCTTCCTGTGGGGCCTCCTCAGATTAAACAGACAGTCTAAAAAGAAAACACTTCATTCAAAACCAGACCGAAGAGGGATTGGCTTCAACATGTTATCTTGTCTGAGACATGTGACAACTATCTCCCGCACCAAAGATTCTAATGGTTTACGGGACAAGTGGCAACGATCGTTTTTTTAAATATTTATATGAATATATAATCGGCTTTCTGGTTAAAAATTATGAAAATCAAAATTTTTTAAACAAGAAAACATCAATATTTAAAAGCATTCATTTTGGGAGGTAAATGCATTCATTTTCATTAATTTTATTTTTCATTAATTTAAAAAGAATATTGTCATAATTTTTAATTGGAAAATTCATTTTTAAGAACATTATTTTTTGTTAAAAAGCATAAAACAATAAAACATATTTCTTTAAGTAAAACAGTCTAATAAAAAATCGGAAATTACCATAAAACATGTTTTTTGAAGTAAAACAATCTAATCGAAAAAGAACAATAAAACACGTTAGTTTAAGTAAAACAGTGTCATCAAAAATCGAAAAACCAATAAAACATGTTTTTGAAGTTAAACTGTAAAAAAAACTAAAAAAAGCAATAAAACACGTTTCTTTAAGTAACAGTGTAAATCAAAAGTCAAAAAACCTATAAAATATATTTAAGTAAAACAGTGTAATGTTTCTTTAAATAAAACCAATAAAAAACAATAAAAAACAATAAAGCCAGTTTCTTTAAACAAAACAGTGTAATCGAAAAATCGAAAAACAATAAAATATGTTTAGTTAAATAAAACCAATAAAAATGAACACATTTCTTTAAGCCAAAGATTGTATTAAAAAATCGGGAAAACAATAAAAATATTTATTTAAGTAAAACAGTGTAATAAAAAATCGAAGAAAACAATAAAACATGTTTCTTTAATAAAAACAATATAAGCAAAAATTGAAAAATAATAAAAACTGTTAAGTAAAAGCAAGAAAAAACAAGAAAAACAAGAAAAAGATGTTTCTTTAAGTAAAACAGATTAGTCTAAAAATTGAAAAAAACAGTAAAACATGTTTCTCTAAGCAAAACCAATAAAAACAATAAAACATGTTTCTTTAATTAAAACAGTGTCCTCAAAACAAAGAAGGACGCTGAGAATGCCATGGACTGAACAAGTGAGCAATGACAAAGTCTTAGAGAAGATGGAAACAAAAATGACACTTATGCTTAACATTAGGAAATTTGTAGGGCACATAATGAGGAAAGTGGGCTTAGAAAATTCGACACTCACAGGAAGGCAAGAAGGGTAGATGAAAGCAGAGCATAACCTTCCTAAGAAGTTTGTAATAATGGCTGTCAGAAGTGGGATTAGGAGAGAGATAGAAACTAAACAAAACGCTGAGAAAGGAAAAAAATTCGTTAGAACACCAAAAAAAGAGTGCTATCCATCCTTTGATATGGCTGTGAATGCTGGTTCATTTCCGCACGTATGAGGAGAAAACTAGGGTAATAGAAATGTGGCTCTACAGAAGGATACTGAGAATTCCATGTCAGTAAGCAACGATGAAATCTTAAAGAAAATAGCATTTTCTCAGAATCAGAAAAGGACAGCTGAAATTCCTTGAATACATAATGAGAAAGGAAGGCTTGGAAAAATAAATCCTCACAGGGAATATTGAGGGTAAGAGCGATAGGGGAAGAAAGCGAGCTATCTCACTAGCTTGTGTGAATAGAAGACGGAATAGGTGCCTTGTTAATGGGAGAAAAAACTTCCAAGCGTCCCACGGGATAGGAAATATTGGAAAGCCATGATTGTCCATGTCCAAATGGGTTGAGGTTCATAGAAAAAATCTAAGTTTACTTTGATGGAAGCAAATAGCAATATCAATTTGCTTTTTCTAACTTTCACACTCTTTCTCCCCGTGTGGAGAATTGCTGAGCTTAATGGGCCGAAAGCTTTTTTGAAGCACAGCACTCAGCAGAAAATTGCAGTTGGTCGGGAGCACTCAATGTGTACATGTGGATATATATATATATATATATATATATATATATATATATATATATATATATATATATATATATATATATATATATATATATATATATATATATATATATGTGTGTGTGTGTGTGTGTGTGTGTATATATATATATATATATATCATCTAAGTGTTCCAAAAGTCGCAGTATGTTTGATAATCTTTTAAATTTTATATTTATTTACCAAATGAAATCATGTTTCTGTAGGTGATAATATATTAAGAAATTTTATTGGTCGAATTATGGAAGATGACATCATGCAAATTTTCCCTGGTTGCTATTTCACAAGTATACGTTTTCTGCCAATTGTTGCGTGACTTTTTGAACACCATATATATATATATATATATATATATATATATATATTGGTTGGTGCAAAAAATAATGACGTAATAATGTCGTTTTTTACGTTAAAAAATACGTCAAAAAACGACATTATTACGTCATTATTTTTGCACCAACCTAATATATATATATATATATATATATAGTGGGCTATGATAACTTTTATCCACCTCTGATTACAGCAATTTTGGCTTGTGTAATGACGTATCTTCTTTCTTTCAGACAATACCGTGTTAGTATCAAGCTACTAAGTTACCCAACATCGCTTGATAATGGAACAAATATAACGAAATTTCCGTGTCGCGGTGTAAAATATTTTAAAATAAATATATATTTATTGTTTATATGCATATATATATATATATATATATATATATGTGTGTGTGTGTGTGTGTGTGTGTGTGTGTGTGTGTGTGTGTGTGTGTGTGTGTGTGTATGTACCGGGTATAACGGCAAAATTGCCCAAATCGTGTAACAATAAAATTTTTCAATTGTTAGATTAAATTCTGAACTGTTGTATCTTGGAAATGATTAAATGTATCTTACTGGAATTCTTTGATGATTCAATAACACTATTGAACTCTCCTCTGGGCTACAAGAATGCATAATTACTCTCCAAGCTTAACAGAAGAATCGTAATGAAATCGATCATAAACGCAAATGACATGTTCATCATTAATTAATCATAGCTAAGGATTGGAAGCTCATGAAGAATTGAAACAAATTTCAAATGTATATATATATATATATATATATATATAATTCCAGGATCATTTTCCAACTTATTCAACGTGATCTTCGACCTCTCTAACCTTCTAACTTTCTGTCTTGGAGTTAACAAACTGCCTCACAAGTCTTTTTTCACTGCTCTTTGGACTGTCATAGCTGAAACTCCTCTCTCACGTGCCAAACGTTTTATGAATTGAGTGGAATCTTTTCTAATTGATCTCTTTAGCTCTAAGTTGAAATGAGGATACCTCTTCCTGTTGTGTTTTCCTAAGCCAGTTTTCCTCTCCACTGTTTTCTCTTTTTTAAACTTATTCACCATTCTCTTCATGATTATTCAATGGACTTTGAAGATAGAAATCAGAATATGAATGTTGGTGCCATTACTGAAGGCCTGAATGATCTTTTTCATCTCACCATTGCTCAATTGGAAAGACAGTGGGATGATGCAAAACAATGTTAACCTGCTCTCTGTTTAACGGAATATCTCAAAGGCTTTTTTCAGTGATTCCTACGACAAATGGTGTCAAGATGACTAAAGTCTTATCTGAAAATTGAAAAAATCTCAATTAGTTTATTGGCTTTTTATATATATATATATATATATATATATATATATATATATATATATATATATATATATAAATTTAACAAATCAATTAGTATATAATCCAAGTGGATTCTAGTAATATAAAATATTAAAACTCATCCAAAAAAGAGCTCAATGTATTTATTAATACAGAGAAAATAATTAATAAACAATAAAATAAAAAATCTCCTAATACGGGGAATAGCCTATTTCCGCAGAGGAAGATATTGGTCGTCTGTCTTATCAACCCCGGTGTGGACTGAGTTTGTGTCAGAAGTAGGAATTTAACTGTGAAACCTAAAAAAATAAATAAATAAATAAAGCACCAGTCGAAACTAATACAGAATTTATCCATTTCAATGTTTCAATCGGAAGGGAGGCAGGAGTCAGGGGCAGGGAAGGTATTTGTCTTAAAGGAAAGAAGTTTTATAAAATTAAACCCGAATATTAACCTTATGACATTAATTTGGGCTTATATGAAGAATGAAATATTAATTTAAAATTAAAAGAGGAATAAAAAGGGATTTAAAAATTGCTTTCAAATCTATGAATAAAAGGATATAAGGGATTAATGGAAAGAGAGTTGAGAAGATCTTAGGGTAAAGTTTATAAATTATAATTAATATAGTGTTATAGAGTGGGGGATATAGAAATTAGAATTATTTATACATTTCACATTTGAAGAGTTAGAGGGGAGTAAATATTATGGAAATATAGTAGCTAATTCAGTTAAACTTATATTATGGAAATTAGAATTTGTTTTTATGTCGACATTTTAACACTAATTCATTCCTCTGGTTCAATAGTTGGCTTTGATTATTGTATTTTATTATTCTAAATATATATTTTATATTCCAAAAATATATATATGTGTGCGCGCTCTTCTTCGTGTGTGTGTGTGTGTGTGTGTGTGTGTGTGTGTGTGTGTGTGTGTGTGTGTGAAGAAATATAGTTTTAAGGTGTGCTATATTTGTGGGATAAAGTGCTCAATATCAGAGATAGAGCGTATGTAAATATAAATATAAAAGTGAACGTTGAAGTCAACACTCAGAGGCGACAGGCTGTTTCATGCTGGATGCAATCGTCAGGCCGCCTGACGATTGCGTCCAGCATGAAACAGATTTCATAGGTATCATACATATATGACAGAAAAACTCTGTATTGTTGATTGGGTTGACTGGATCTGTATGGCGGCCTGACGATTGCGCCCAGCATGAAACAGCCTGTCGCCTCTGGGTGTTGACTTCAATGCCCACTGTTATGGGGTCCACCCCTTTTTCATACAAGTGGACTCGCCCAGCGTGTACTTGTACTGCTGCCAGTGAATAACCGGGAGTGAGAGTGTGAGGTAAGCGCTTTGTATGAGTCACAGTTGCGAGCAAGAGACTCAGACGGAAGTCATACTTCGATACTGAATTTCCCAGACTCTATATATATTATTATTGCTACTAACCGCATTTCTGGATCTACTAACCGCATTTCTGGATCTACTAACCGTATTACCAATTATATTATTACGTCAATACATTTATTTGCTATATTTCATTCCTGCGTTTGTCATTCATTTGAGACCGGATTTCATCCCGGAATCCACAACACTTACTTTTATATATATATATATATATATATATATATATATATATATATATAAATATATCACACACAGATTGAGTGCTGGTGTATTAATATTAGCACTCAATGTGCGATAATTTATATATACAATAGTCGATGTATAATAACAAAGCTAAAATTTATACTTATAATAAATATACATTTTTGCACCTCTGAGATTCACGCAGGAGACAGTCGTTAGATGCTGATTGAAAACTCGAATTGACATGCTGTTTTCGAGGACAGGTTACCGTAAACCATCTGAAAGATAATCATAACAAACAAAAGCAAACTCACTCTACCAACCTGCCTCATCATCATGTCAACAATACCTATGTTGTTTGTAACAATGTTTGCAGATCATCACCTGGACTGAGAAAGCACGTGATGGTTCAATGGAACATTTTAGACTATACAGATCCAGTCAACCCAATACCTGGTTTTTCTGTGATATATATATATATATATATATATATATATATATATATGACACCTATGAAATCGAATATTGGTCTCAACAGTTCTTCTAGGGGCTATAGAGACTGAAACGAGACGGAAACCTTTATAAATGATGCGCAGGTCGACGAGGCGGCTATCATCTGATTAAAATATGCCAATAGCCTTGTATGTCTTCATATAAACAATATGTACACTGAGTTCTTCACCACTGCTGAACTCTGACTTCATTACTTATATTTGTATACGTTCTATCCCGGACATTGAGTACTGTTACCCTATAAAAATATCATAACTTAAAACTTAAAACTTATCATTTCTTTCTATTTGCCGTGTCCTTTTGGGACGTAAGCAATCATGGCTCTCCACCTCCCTCTATCCCTTGGAGCTCTCAACAAGTTCCTTCCTGCTGCCACCTCCAAACTCCAACTCAACCTCCTATAAAATAAACTTTAATTTACTTCTGACGCATATATATAAACTTGCCCATCATATCATGTGTCGTGCCATATATTTTACCCCTCCCATTTCTCATAAACAACCCCATTTTCTAAACAACCCCATTTTCTAGGAGTTTAAAAAAATATTACTTGAGAAGGAAATAGAATACGACCTGAAAATGTGTTTTATTTGATACAAGTCAAGTAGACTTAAAAATATACGAGACATTTACTGTTAAATTATATATTCTTCTTCGTATTATTATTAGTAGTAGTAGTAGTCGTAGTAGTAGTAGTAGTAAACAAGTCCGTTATTAACAGGAGTAAAAGTTGGCTTGTTAATTTTAATGCCTTCGTAAATAAACTTCTCTGAGAGACCCCTCGCTGCCATTCATCAGCATGGCTGATGCTAACCTCCAAGAAAGTAACTTGTTGCGCCTTCGCGAGTTAACGTTCTCAGCTGATATGAAGTGGAAAGACTATACTGAATCTAGTGCTTGGTAAGCTGCTAAAAAAGTTGGTTCACTGTGTCGTGCGAGACAATTTTTCTCTCCAGAATCTGTCTAACATATCTATAAGTCTACCATTGGTCCATGCTTTGAATATTTCTGCCACATACGGTCCGATTCCCCTGTTTTTTACCTTGAGCTTCTTGATAAAATCCAAAGAAATAATCAGCAATATTATTAGTCCTGATCTGCCAGCTCGGCTTCAGTCACTATACCACCCCCGTAACGTTGCCTCTCTGTCTTTTCTATAAATACTTTTATGGTAATTGTTCAGATGAGCTGTTCACTATGGTACCAAGAGTTCTATGGCAACAGTTTCTTTTTTCGCACTTTTTTTTCTTTTCTCGCTTGTGGAACTTCCTTCCGGTTCCATGCTTTCCAACCAACTTTAATCTGCAAAACTTTAAATTTAATGTCAATCGCTATCTACTCTCCTCCTGATTATTCTTTTCACTTCTCGCTCATCATTAATGTTTCTGTCCTTAATTCTTCTACACCCTGTAACCTATTGCGTCTTAGTGGCTTTACTGTCTTGCATGGAGTAATATCGACTAAAAACTATATATAAAAAAAAAACTTTCTTCATTTAAAAAATATATGTTATAAAAGAAGTTAAAGAAAAAAGTTTCGCCAGAACATATTAAGAACTGGAGCAGTAAAAATGATTGCCGTAACTCTTCCAATATTTTTTTCAACACTTAGAGAAAAGCGAGATCTAAGAAAAGTAAAAAAAAAAAAAAGTCCGAGGTACGTCCAGACGTGCACGAGTCGGACGCGTATCGCGAGGCAGTAGAGGCACATTTCAGCTAACGTTTTTTTCCCTGATGGAGAAAAAGCAATACAAGTTCGATTCCTGTCAAGAGGCTTATCTTAAGTACTTCTGGAACTTTAAGCCGGCTGACAGCAATTTTACAGTTTAAAATAACAGCAACATCAACTTAAATATATGTATGTATGTTTGTACGATATAGGCACGTGTGATTAGAACGTTCGCTTTCTGACCATAAGACCCGGGTTCGAATCTCACCACGGTCGATTTGTCAGGACTTCTTGTTACGGTTTTTTGGGTATATGACCTATATAACTAGTGAGCGGGTCAGAATGACTTATTTCCCTTTATAGTCGACCAATAGAAGGTTGACCAATCAGAAGCCGCACAACACTGTATTCGTCGTGTATAAAGGCGGCCATCTTTGTTTCTCCAATCGGAAGGACCAGACGGGAAGAACTACGCTCTGCTACTTTGCTGCGATATCCACTGCATTACGCTTTTCTACTGTCTCCGAAATATTCACTGCCAACCTCTGGATTCTATACTCGAGGACGACCGTCATGAAAATGTCTAACACTTCTTGATGTTATCCCAGCGTGCAGCGCCCTTAAAATGTACCTAAAAATCATACCCAAGGTTTACCAAGCCTTGTGCGTGAAATTGGGTGGACAGAACTCATTAGGGGTCCTTGATAGTTTCAGCATGACCAAGGGTTTGAGTGTGCTCGCCTTACTCACTGTTGATCACGCTATATAACGGGCTCTCTCCCAGAAACTATAACTAAGGTCCGCTCAAAACAGTTGCACTATAAACCACAGGTTGGTTTTGTGGATGTTTAACAAACACAAATGTGCTTGAGCAGGCGTCTGCAACAGGGATTGTCTAGCTGAATGGCCATCTGAGGAGAGGGAAAATTTCGGAAACTTGCTTGTTAACTTACCTTGGTATGTCACTGGATATATTAATCATGGAGACTCAGTAGCATCCCTATTGCACAAGTGTTTGTCACTATAATCCAATTAACAGCAGCTGTCTCAGTATCTCATCGTTTCAGGATATTCTGTCAACTTATCCTGGCTTTGCACTGCTGTTTCAATCTTTGATTCCTGACGATATTTTCCTCCAAAGAAAACAGCATTGAAACAATATCAATATCAGATCAAATTCCAAACACTGTTGTCCTCCAAAGATATAACATTAAAACAATAAAAATTCACAACCAGATCCGACGGGTGGTGTACGTTGTGAGAATGGGTAGTAACAGAATAACTTCTCTATGGGGGAACTGAAGGCGAGAAAGCGTCCACAATACAATCTTAGAAAGAAGCTTTAAAATAATCTGAAGGATAATATGAACGATAATCTGAATGCAAATATAAATAAAACCCAAAGAAGAATCAGCAATATTATTTGACATGATCTGGCGTCTCGGTTTCAATCACTTTCGGATTAGCTCTTCGCTATGAATCTTAGACTTTTTGAATTTAAGCGCAGTACTAGACTGGTGTCGAGATTTCGTCAATTTACAGTTGAGCTGGCTGGCTGTAAGAAGCTAGACTAAAGTAACAGTATATATGGCCGGTGTCTTAACAAGACTTCTGTACTCGTCTGAATTGAACAGAGCATACCCGAGTCATATAAAATGGCTATAGTAATTCCACCAAGAACGCCTTACCATCAAATAGCAGTCTTTGATTCCAGACACTGTTCTCCTCCAAAGATCTGAAGCCAACAGCATTGAAACAATAATAATCCTCAACCAGATCCGACGGACGGCATACGTTGTGAGAATGGTGGATAACAGGATTCCCAGACAACATCTCTAAGGGGAACTGAAAGCGGGAAATCATCTACAACACAAGCCGAGGAAGAGGCTTAAAGATAATCTGAAGCATAATCTGAATGCATTGCACATAGATGTGCAGCATTAAGAAGAACTAATTTTAATCGCACAGAGTGGAGGCACTTTATAAGGCAGCGATGTAACGCCTTTGAGGATGAATGTGTCAGCTATGCTCAAATCAAGCATGATCTCTAAAGAGGCATTGACTCTGATTTTCCAGCTAATACGCGTTCTTTTAAATGCGCTATGTGTGAGCGCATGCTGTTGTCGAAGGCGGGTTATGCAGACCATCTGAAAGGTCATCATAAAAACGGGAAGTAAGCCAATTATGCCACCTGTTTAAGCCTTCTGTCAACAATACCTGTGTTGTTTGCACCAAGGTTTGCATAGCACATCAACATCTGGACTAAAAAGGCACATAGTCAGCAGAAGTCCGTTCCACAAAGTAGCAGTTCGCCGGGAAAAATGGCTGCGTGAAACTGCCTCCCTACAAATTAAATACGGAGGAAATGAGAGTGATTCGATTCCATGGACGTAACATGGCGTGATGGTGCAAATACAAAAATAATTTTCGGTTGGAACTAAAGGGGGTTTCATTAAGACGGGTTATATATGATGTAATGAATATGCATACACCTGGGTTCCCCCTCACAGTAATATGATTGGCTGGTGTCAGCCATAAGTACAGACTGATGTGGAGGTACAAAGATGACGCCTATTGCCTACGCCTATTGCTGACCACTACGACGAGGACCCGTCCATTACAGTTACCTGCTAGATTGTTCTACTCGGTTACAGTAGTCGAAACCACTTTGCTACTTCGAACAAATATATCCCTTTCCGGGACATATCAATATATAAGGGTGTTTCATTAAGACGGATCAAAGTCAGCAGTAAATAACTTAGTGTTAGTGATGAAAATTTATTTACTTCTCTATTGGAGTATGCTATTTAAGTCATGGCAAGCATGTGTGAAAAATAATATCTCCCAAATGTCCGCCAAATCTGAAAGAAAAAGAAAAAAAAATCATTAGACGCTTAAACTTAATTCACATTTAAAATTGGTCCAAGTTATTGGAACACCCTTTACTTGAGAAGATTAGAACTGGGATCAGATATTGGCTCATTTTAGAGACCAGATCTGTCAGCAGTTAGAGACCAAGATTTGTCACTAGGTCATTTCAGAGACCAGAGCTGTGACCAGAACATTAAAAAGATGGCCTATTCAAATGGCTAAAAACTACAACCAATTCCATAGTATGACTCATGAAAACTTCTAAAATGTTTAAATACAGCTGAAATAATCTAAATTTAAACAGGATAGGTTAAATCAAGGAAGAGCTTCTAAATTCAGGTGGAGATTTTGATTAGCCAATCCTAAAGCGTTTTTTTTTTCTTTTATATGAAATTTATGACAGCGTAGCTATTATTTTCCCTTTATCAGTTACAGGATACAGATTCGCGAAATATTTGACAGAACAATGGGGTTTTTAAACGTTATTTTCTAAAAAAAAAAAAAAAAAATAGTCACAAAAAAAAGACAAGTAACTATTCATATAGTGATGACTGATGTTGGAATATTTTTAATTTAAACAGATGTAACTATCTATGAACCTCATCATCTAAAACAACAACAAAAAAAAGCAATTGAGTTATTATGGTAGCTTGTTGAAATCCGAAACATTAGTTTATTATATTATCATTACAATTTTCGGATCAAAAGTGTACCAACGTACCCCACCACCCACTAGAGAGATAGGGAGGTACAATTTGATAAGGCAAATTAGATACATACATACATGCATTAAATTAATACAAATATAAAATTTGTCACTTACCTGTTTTATGTTACACCCTTGTACAAATTAATTGAAACAAAACGAATATATTATTTACTTTTATTCGTATTTTTCCAATGAAACATGACCCATTGCACATGTTAGTACTTCGTATGTCCATTCCACGAAGTCGTTCCTTGCAGATTGACCACAGATTCTCGATTGGATTTAAATCAGGAGAGTTTCCGGGCCAGTTTATAGCACTTTGATTTGCTCACTGGTAAGACTTGCTAATGTGTTTGTGCAGCGTTACAATTTTCGTACGCTTCCTTGGAGTAACATCCATCACTGACAATGACAGTAGGACAACTAATCGACAATCGAGACAATAGTTTCTGGGCGTGATAAAAATTTGATGCAATCATGGATGACGCAATATTTTCAAGGCTAAACAAATTTCATTATACACCCCGAAGGTAGATTCATATTACTGCATGGCACTGCAAAGGGCATAATTTGAGGAAAAAATAGAAATCGATTACACCCTGTCACTCCAGTGGGTCTAAAACTGACCGTTTGGTGAGAGAAAGGAATCTAAAGCGGTTGTTACAATTAATTTGTACAAGGGTGTGTATGCATTACCTCAACTTCGGAGTTTCGTAGGCAAACCATTTGATAACGGTTCATTCTACTCGTCAGAAGGTTTCAGCACACCGACATTAAGAATTTTTGCCTATAAATATAGCATACATTAAAACTATAGACACAAGTGATAGATAGATAGATAGATAGATAGATAGATAGATAGATAGATAGATAGATATGCAGGCGATTCGGTAGTCGTCTAGAGGCCATGGTTGAAGCCAATGGCGATTTTATTCTTTAGTATTTCAAGATAATTTCGTCTAATTTTGGTAAACATGTCTGTTAAAATGAGATGTCAATGTAATTTTCATTTTGCGTCATTTAGATGAAAAATTATCCGTCACTTCCTGTATTGTTATTGTAATATTTTCCTCATAAAACGTATTCGTTTGTAAAATGGGGATTACAAAAGCACATAGGAAAATTATTCAATTACTTTCTCAATTGGAATTACCCACTTAAAACTACGTCCTAGGTAAAACTACATCCGCGTCTTGGGTAAGATAATAAACTACGTCGAGCAGCAAGGCCTCTGATCAGGAGGTTTTGAGGAGCGTAGAACCACCTCTTAATTGCTAGTGTTCCCAGGTCCACATTAACCCGGGTGGTAGCACCTGTTAGGGTCCCAGCTATGGGCAAATAGTTAACCCCGAAACTGGAGTAAAAATGGGTTTTAATACCAGGAATACTTTGTAAAAAAAAATTATTATCAGCAATAAATTTTGAAGAAAAAAAACTATTACCAGCAATACATTTTTGAAAAAAAATATTACCAGCAATACATTTTTTAGAAAAAGAAATATTACCAGCAATATATTTTTGAAGGAAAAATTTATTACCAGAAATAGATTTTTGACAAAACAAAATATTACCACCAATAAAATAACCCATTGAGGTTGATATGCCGTAAAACACAACGAACCAAACCACTTAAAACTATCAAAATATTAATTATTAAGGCTTCCGGACAAAATAGAAATACTCTCCTAACCTATGAAACAAAAAACAATAATTCTAAAATTGCCGTGTTTTTTGTTTTTTTGTTTTTTTTTGTTTTGTTTTTTTAATTGTAATAACAATATTCACAAATTTTCACATATCGGATGTGCGTGTTGACAACTATCTTGAAAGATTTTTGGAATTTTTTACGGATTACATATCTGTAAAAATTGCTTGACAAAAATAACGTAAGCGCCTTTTTTATATAAATTTTAAACTACCCAGTAATCTTAAAAATGTTAGGAATATATTCTAAGTAAACTATTTCTTTATTACATTTTAGGTATTTTGGCTTTAAATTTACTATAGTTACTGTTCTTATTTTCTGTCATGTATGGACGTTCGAATTTTGAAAAATCGGCAGGTTTATGCATGCACAAAATTTTTTTAATTCTTTTTAAAATATTGGGGGGTCACTAAATAGTAATAGGCTTTTCCATTTATTATTAGTAAACACAGTTTTTACTCATTAACAATATCCCTTAAGCTAACAAACTAATACAGAATTTTAGAAGATTTAAAACTTTATAAATTATTGTAATTACATTTTTTTTTTAAAAATGAAAACAATTCTTGTAAAAATTCATTATTCCTCGAAAAAATTTTTTTTCTTAAGTCAATAGTGTCCATAATATATATTATCTTTTCTGGACGTAAATTATGTAGAAATTATCCAAACGTTTTGTATGTCTGAGCGCTTTCGGCTATATCAAGAATGATTTTATTTTTACTTTTAACTGAATGTATGGATTGTTTTATGTATGTATGTATTTAGAGTTAAAGGAATGTTTATTTAATAAACACGATCAGTACATTGTGGCTATGTTCATCTTACTTATTAAAAAACCCAGGTTGTGTGTGTCTGTACGTTTATATATTGGATCGGATTTCCTACATTTTTCAACCGATTTCAACAAAATTTCACAGGACTACGTAAAATTATCTTGCGGTGGTTCTGATAGCGCCAAAAATTGGAAAACACAATTGTTTTTGCATGAAATCAATTTGAAAACACGATTAAGAGGCATCGCTGTTGCGAGAATGAAAGGGGGACAACTCATATCGAGTTATACTTATTATAAAACCCAGGTTGTTTTGTGTGTGTGTGTGTGTGTGTGTGTGTGTGTGTGTGTGTGTGTGTGTGTGTGTGTGTTCGTTTATATATGGGATCGGATTTCCTACATTTTTCAACCGATTTCAACAAAACTTTTTTTTTGGCAGGTAGTGTTTCTTATTGTCTTGCACACTTTTTTCTTTATTTTTACATTCAGAATGCTTTAAAAATTCCACTTACAAGACAATTGTTTATAATAAAATTCTATTCAATCGGTATACTCATAACGATTGAAAACAATGTTTTTGTTTGAGTTTGGGTTTGACCAATTCGTAAAAAAAAAGAAAACAAAAAAAACAAAAAAACTAATTAAGACATGCGTGTCCGTCAACCTTAAACAATAATCTTTGTCAATTTTATTTTTCAGTTTTTATGATGGTCGATACTTGATCTATCTCTTACTGTTACATCCATGGGCAACGCCGGGCTCTACTGCTAGTTGTATATATATGATTCATTATTGTACATAATTAGGTTACAATAAAATTTGTATTTTAATATATAAATATTACCTTGTGAAATTAGAGATGTAATAGAGTGTGTGGGGGGGTATCATAGATACTTGGGGGCCACGAGACCTTTTAACTATTCATGATTACCATAGAAGATTTGTAACGATATTTAATTATTAAATTTTACATTTTTTTTTGTTCTTGAGGGCAGCCTTCGATACTCTGATATCTAATAGTGAGAAGCAGACGATAAAGCATATGCCATTTTTCATACATCATAAATTAGTTTCTATCTGAATATATAAGGTGGGGATTTATTATTTACACTATTTGCATGCAGACAATTATCCTCATTTTTGTTGTTTATTATCACAAACTTACGGCCGTTGTACCCTCCGGCCTCATCAGATTTTTGTTGATCCGAGTAATTTACAGGGAATTCCGAACTGATCCCTTTATTTAATCTACGGATGTGTGTGTGCGTGGGTGGGTAGATTGTTCTACTGCCAGTGTTTAGGCCCTAGAATAAGAACTAGCCGTGATATCCATAGACTCTCGGGATATCGCGTTTAGTTCTTATTTTTAGTACTGCTCAGTTTTTGCTCGCCACGTGACAAAAAAAAAGTGAAAGTGAAGAAAAAGTGAAAGGAAAATATACGAGAAAAGTAAGAAAGAAAAAAGAAACTGCTAGTAGTTGATATTATTTAATGTTGGCTTTTTCTTTTTTATTTATGTTTCCATTATTTTTATCTTTTTTCACGTGTGGATGAGGCATTTTTATTTGTATTATCAGCAAGTAGGTTGCGGATGGAGTTTGGTATCTCTCCATGTGTATTTAAATGAGTGAGACCTAATTGAGCTATGGTCTCTCTCTTCTTGTTCTTGTAACGGCATTCACCCGAGGTGGGTTGAGCCGTCTCCAATATTGGAGTTTCATAGGAATTTGGAATTCACAAGCGCTCCCCAAACCCGCATGTATAGGCCTCAGAAAACCGACAATCAGATTTGTGGTGGAGGTTTCGTGCAGGACCATCCACACTTTTTGAAGGGCCGATTACAGAGATCTGGTGCACTACGTGCCACAAGGTCCCCAAACGACCCTCCACAGGTTTTGAATTCAGAGTTTTCCTAGACCAGTTGCCATCCAAGGTTATAGAACCCAATCTGTCCTGCTATTTACCCATTGCTGGAGGGAGAAGAAGAGGATTCACACCTTTTCCAAGGGTATTAGCACGTAAGTGAATGTAATGGATTCAACTGAAATTCGAACTCGGCTCTCCGATTCCTCAATCCAAGCCGCTATCCATTACTCCACCGGGCCTCCTCCACTATGGCCAGAGAGAGTGAGTCTCCTTGTTAAGCATGTTGTAGTATATTCAGTATAATTATTTACTAATTTGAATTGATCAGAAACACAATTAAGGGACATGTGAATAATATTGGCTCTCTGTAATTTGATTCTTGCAGGTGAGTTATTATTGTTGGCAATAAGGTTAGCAGTTTAAAAATTTTTATAGTAGATAATTTAATTTTCTTGTTTTTCGTCGACTGTCAGTCATTTTAAGAAAACTATAGCTATTCATTAATAGATTAAGCACTCTGACTGCTGGCGTTTGTATACATTCGTATATAATACATTAGAATTTCATTTTCTCTGCGGTGCGCCAATAGCTTAGAAGTAAGATCTCTGACTAATGACAAAACAGACTGGTTTCGATCCCGGCTTGAAGCGGGATATATATATATATATATATATATATATATAAAAAGCCGCTTCCGTTATTTTTTACAAGCAATTTTACAGATAAAAGAGAATAAGTAGAAATTGAGTGTTGAGTAGGTTGCTAGCCAAGATCGATTCAAATAAATCTTTTCTTTTGTAATTATAGCGCTTAAAAATTATATATATATATATATATATATATATATATATATATATATATGTGTGTGTGTGTGTGTGTGTGTGTGTGTGTGTGTGCATGTTTCATTAAAAAACGACACGGTGTGTAGAAACTGTCCAAATGTTCTGTAATTCCTAGCGCTTTCGGCTATACTTTTAGCCATTATCAAGGATGATTTTATTTTTCAATTTAATTGAGTGTGTGCGTTGTGTGTATGTTTTTAGTGTATAGAGATGTTTTATTTTCCGAACACAGTTAGCACATTCCAAATCGTGTAACAACAAAATTGTTCAATTGTTAGATTAAGCTTGAACCGTTGTAACTTAGAAATGATTAAAGATATCTTACTGGAATTCTCCGAAGTTTTTTTTTTTTTTTTTTTTTTTAACTCTATTGGACTCTACTTTGAGCAGTAAGAATGTATAATTACTTCTAACTTTCAGTCCTGGAGTAACAAGGTGCCTCACGTGTTTCACGTACGACTTCATTTTCAAGTCTTATTCCACTGCTCTTTTGGACTACCATAGCTGAAACTCCGCTCTCACGTGCCAAACGTCTTATGAATTGACTTTGAACTTTTCTAATTGATCTCTTTAGCTCTAAGTTGAAATGATGAGCCGTCTTCCTTTTGTGACCTCCTGATTCAGTTTTCCTTTCTACTATTCCCTCTTTTGAAAATGTATTCAACGTTCTCTTAATGGTTCTTGAATGGACTTTGAAGATGAAAGCCAGAGTATGAATGTACCATTACTGAAGGCATGAATGATCTTTTTCATCTCGCCATTGCTTAGTCGGAAGGACATAGTGGGGCTGACACAAAACGACTTCATCCTGTTCTCTTTCTAGCTGAATAACTCAATGGGATTTTTTAGTGATTCTTACGACAAATGGTGTCAAGATGGCTAAACGTCTTATCTGAAAAATTGGCAAAATTTCAAGTAGTTTAGTGGATTCTTAGATAATAAACATTTTGTGGCATGTACAATTATGCTGTTACACGATTTGGACAATTTTGCTGTTACACCTGATATATATATATATATATATATATATATATATATATATATATATATATATATATATATGTGTGTGTGTGTGTGTGTGTGTGTGTGTGTGTGTATGTGTATTTAGGCGGCGATTCTTCTTTCATCATACACGTTTCATTGAATACGACAGACAAGGTGCTTTAATTTAGTTTTTTATACAATTTCTCATGTAATCTTATTTTTTTTTCTTTTCGGAAGATAAATTATATAAAAAATGTCCAATCGTTCTTTCTTTCTGAGCGCTTTCGGCTATATATTTAGTTATTTTCAAGGTTGAAATATATTAACTGTTAATAAGAGATATATTGTTGAATGTATGTATCAATATATTTTTTCATTTTCAAAACAAGGTCAAGATATTGTGTCCATGTTCATAGTTGATATTATTGAGAGTTGTTTTTTTTTTTATTAATAAGTCTTCCATTATTTTTAGCCTTTTTTTTTTGCACATAGATGATGCTATTATATTATATTGTATTATATTACATTGTAAATTGCACAGTGACAAAAAGAATATCAACTTGTGTTAAACTTAAAAGGAAAACCGTGGTGCCATTTTTCTATGGAAATATATCCTCACCAGATATAGAAAATATCTCTGGCTTGCAGTCCTCATGATCGGAAAAATCTAATTGACCTATGACCAGAAAGGTGTAGAGTGAGTCTGCGTGTCAAACATGTTGTGGTTTGGCCTATATAATTATTTACGAATTTTGATTGATCGGAAATACAATTCCCTGGTGAGCATTTAAATTCGTAAATAATATCTG
Source organism: Acanthosepion pharaonis (assembly GCA_903632075.3). Taxonomy (NCBI): domain Eukaryota; kingdom Metazoa; phylum Mollusca; class Cephalopoda; order Sepiida; family Sepiidae; genus Acanthosepion; species Acanthosepion pharaonis. The sequence continues at coordinate 1,792,357 of CAHIKZ030002800.1, forward strand.
TACTATTTAATTTTGCTTTAAGAGGTGAATTATTATTTTTAACTATAAAGTTGGAAGTTTTAAAGTTTTTGTAATAAATAATTAATTTATTTTTTTGCTATTATCAACTGGTGTTGTGCATTTATATATATATATATATAGAGAGAGAGAGAGAAAGAGACTGGGAGAGGGTGAGAGAAAGAGAGAGGGAAAAGAGAGAGAATGATTTGTATGTGAAATTTCTCATAGGGTACTCGCTCATAAATGACTATAACGAACCCGACTGGAACTCTGCTCTCCAATTTTTACATCCACGCTTACAGCGCCTAACATTCCCAAGCGGTCACCCATCTTGGTATTGACCTAGCTCGACGTTGCTTAACTTCGAAATCTGTCCTCTTTAAATTTAGGAACTATGTATTCCCATTTACAATCTTTATGTTCATTTAATTTGCAAAAAATTAGGAAAAAAAAATCAGCGGTGATGATTAACGGAAAGATACTTAATATTGTTATAATTTAAAGAATTAAAAAAGGTACCAGCCCATGGGATCAGATCCAGATCCAAGCGCTTCTCACGTCTTGATTAACAGGGTCTGTGAAAAGGGGGTCCAGAAGGTACTTTGTTCCATGGCCCAAGAACTAAGAAGAGTCCTAAGAAGGGATCTAGTACGACCGAATCTTGAATCTGGCATTGCCAGACAAATTGGTCTTGATAGTGTTATTGGAAATTTTGCAAACAAAAGGCCAGAAAAGAACAAAGTATTTTCCTTTGAAAGAAACAATTCTTCTTCTTTTATGTGCCGTGTCTCTTCAGGACGCAGACGATCATGGCCCTCTACATCCTCCTGAACCTTGTAGCTCTTAATAAGTTTTGTCTTTTTGGGGTTTTTTCTCACAGATCCTGTTCTGCCATCTATTTGCTCAAGCCCCTTTACTATGTCACCCTTAGTTTTCCCCTGTCCTTCTTTCCGTCTATCAGTCCTGTGAGTATCAGATTTTTCAAGCCCTTCTTCTTCATTATGTATCCCAGAAATTCCAGCTGCCTCTTCCTGATGTTAAGTATTTGTTTCCATTCTCGCCAAAACCTTGTCGTTGCTCACAAGGTCTGGACGTTCTGTAAATACCACCACTACAAGGAAAATATTGATCATATAAATATGGTGATGGATGACAGGTGATTGACTATAAATCAAATAACCAATGCTATTACCATATCCCATGAAAGAGTTGAAAATTTTCTGCACAATGAATTTGGCATGATGAAGATTTCCGCTCGATGGGTGCCACGTCTTCTGAAACCTGATCAGAAGCACACCAGGTTGATCATATCACGTGATGATCTGACATTGTCTGAGGCAGATCCAGATAGATTCCTTGAACGTTTCCTAGCCTGGGATGAGTGACTGGTTCATCACTTTCATTCAAAGACAAAGAAACATTTCATGCAGGGAAAACACCCCTCCTCACCTGCTCCAAATAAGGACAAGGTCGTTTCATCTGCAGGAAAGGTGATGACCTCAGTTTTTTGGGTTGCAAAAGGCATTATGTTTATTGATTGTCTTCAAAAGGGTCACACCATCAATGTAGAACCACATCCCTATTTCATCACGCATCCTCTTCGTCTGTGAGGAAATTGTCAAGCATTCACTGACATTAATATTGCATGGCATTTCAGCATTCTTTTCTTTGTTTCTCACGATTTTTTCCTGTCTCTTTTCTCATCTTTTGTAGCACTTCCAAGATTTCATAGTTCGCATCATGAACTGTCCCTCTTGATAACGCCCATACATTCCGTCCCTTTACAACTGTTAGTCCCTTCTTCTTGCTTTCTTTTACTATTTTGTCAAGGTCAAGGAGGTCATGCAGCCTGCTTCTGGATCCGACATCAACGCAATGTCATCTACGTATGTTACGACGGTGGGATGAAAGGTCCATAGGCTGACTGGTCACAACATAAAAAATCTGTCATTGTTTAAAGCAGATCCAGCTGGTTTCCTTGGACGTTTCGTTATCCAGGATGGGTGTTGGGTTCATCGCTTTGAGCCAGAGACAATTCATGCATTGTAAACACTCCTTTCTGCCTGCTCCAAATTAGGCCAAGGTCGTTCATCTGCAGGGAAGGTGATGGCTTCAGATTTTTGGGATGCAAAAGGCAATGTGTGACTAATATCAAAAGGGCTACACCAGATGCAGCAAAAATGGTCGATTCCCTGTACCGCCCCAGTAAGTACCTTACCCCTCCTGCTATCATTTACCTTTACAAGAACCAGATGAAGCCGAAAATTGTCATATTTTGGAGGGAGCTGCCCAGATCTCACTTCCCAATCTCGATAGAGTCCTTGTGGGTGACGAATTATTTCCCACTCACCAACCTTTCTCTCACAGGTGGGATGTGGTGAGCCTCTATCGCTACATCTGTCGAAAGTGCTCGGACGAACTACATTCCTTGATTCTGCCAGTTCTAACCTTCACGGCTAGGACCCGCCATGCAACTTACATAGTAGCAAACCACCGGTATCCCCTCCGTATTACATCAGTGAGAGATAAGTTCCACTCGCGCAGCTTCTCTTCGCGGTCCTCTGCCCTGTGGAACTGTTGTAACCTGGGAAAGGTTACTGAATAGAATAATCACTTGAAGGTTGGTAATGAACGATAATACTTAGGACACGAACAACGCATATAAGATTCGCCAGCGGCGCGTAGAAGTAGCCAACTGCAAGAAATGAGTCAAGTGAATGCCACAATGAATCACCAACTGCAATATATCTACCAACCACACCACGCGCTCAGATAGGGTACAACGCCGAATTTAATGTGGGGTATCCGAGACCGTAGGCTCGACCAAAAATTCCCCGTAGACCCCGTATAAAACGGGGTCGGGTAGCTGTTTCCCACGACGAAACTCTACCCTTCGACAGAGACTCGTATGGGGATCCTCTCTGCCCGGTGGCAAAAAGTTTGACCAGCACATCTGGCGACAAATCTCCAACTGCAAACCAACATACAGTATTTATTACTGTGTTTATGTGAATGGGGACATACCCATTATCGTCTATAGATATGCTGCAACAGGAACTGACTCCAAAGAGGATGTTTCCCCGATCTCTACAATCTTAACCTGTTCAAGTCTAGTGTTAACCGTTATTATCCCTTCCTATCAACGTAAACTGCCTCCTAACATTACCCTCTACCTCGAGTGGCTTCAAGCCTTGTACAGGGTGAACCTTACTGTAAAAAAAGAGATCAATGGGGAGTACTATGCAAGATCAAATGCCCAGGAAAACTGACGGAAAGTATCTTGCTCCAGCACTAATGTTCTTGTTTTTAATGGCTGCTGTACGTGATTGGCTTTGAACTGGTTGATCACTGTTCGTATTCTTCTGATTTAGTTCCATCTGACTATCATCTGTTCCCCAACATAAAAAAAAAATTGGCTGGTAACAAGTATTGCAATGGTGATGATGATGACGGTATTGCAATGATGATGATGATGACGCTATATCTTTCATCTTTTTTTTTTACCAACAGGATGAAAGCTTCTTCGCCAATGGGATCCAAGCACTGCAACTCAAATAGAAGAAGTGTGGGAACCGCAAGAAGGACAGTGTTGAAAAATAAACCTCATCTGGTGATTTTTTTTAAAACTTTATTTATATATGAAAGAGATAAAGATGTAATTTACACTTTTGGAGGAGTGGCGTTCCTCATTCGGACGTTTATTTTTTTCCCGTTTATTTTTCTATGTTTTTTTTTTTTATAATGTTTATTGTAACACTTATTTCTTTTTAAACTACTTTATTTCTCGAATTTATATATTAATAAACAAAGATTGTAACAATAATAATAATAATAATAATAATAATAATAATAATAATAGGAGAGTTTAAATCTAAAACCGAAGGTTTTATTCTTGCTGCACGGGCCAATATTTGCTGACTAGAATTTACCAAGCACACGTACTGAAAAATTGTGTTAACCCGAAATTCAGATTCTGTGATAAATATCCAGAAACAACTGACTATCTTGTATTAGTTTACACGGTATTGACATCCACTGAATATAAAAACCGGCATGACAGAGTGGACCAATATCTGCACTGGATAATCGGCAACTTTTACGGGAAGGAAACTGAAAGAAACTAATATGAACATTAGCCAGACCCGGTTACAGAGTTATAGGACCTGTAACAATTTTATGGGACTTTACAAAACACGCAGACAGAACAATGAAAGCTAATTGCCCAGACATCGTGATCAAAGACCACAAAAACAGAATGTGATTTCTTATAGACATGGCTGTTCCTGTAGATTGTAATGTATGTTTGAAGATCTTCAAAAAGGTATTAAAGTACAAGGATCTTGAAATAAAGATCTCAAAAACGTGACACATGAGGACATCAGTAATTCCAGTTGTAGATGAAACACTCGGATTGATTGGAAAAGGTTTCTATAGACTCATTGGAGGGGTTCCTAGTAGCCCATGCCTTACAGAAATACAAAAAAAATGTACTCACAAGTACAGGTCACACCTTACGAAGGACTATATCTATGTAAAATGTGTGTGATCTTAGTATTGTTTTGGTTTTTTACTAAATGATCAGTGGAAGATGTCATTAAGCTATTTCTGACCATAGGTCGCTGGTTGGGACCCAAAAGGAAATGTGTATACAACAGAAATAATAATAATAATAATAATAAATAAATAAATAATAAAGATGACTATAGTTTATGCCATAAATTTGATGAAACAGTTGACCACATAGGATCCGAATGGCCAGTCCTTGCTAAGAAAAAGACATGACAGGGTAGGTCAATATATTCACTGGCATGTTTGTTTGAACTAAGGTATTGAAGACCCGGATACATGATACAAAAACCACACGAATGAGTTACAAATGGCGATAGAGTGAATATACTGGAATTTCCCAATTCTCACAGACAGGAAAACTAATACAAATAGACTACACACGGTCATAAAAGATTAAAAAAACAAAGGAACCTGTCAACTAATTGATATGACATGCCCAAGTGGTTCCATTGTTTCTAAATAAGAAGCAAAAAACCACATTCCTCGTTTGAAAGAGGGACCCTGCGTTGTGAGACAAAAGAATATCCGTAGAGATTCTTCCAACGCCTCGTTAAATATTTGAGCTTAACCCTAGGACACTAACCCTCAATTAAAGTTACACCACTACTAACCATGGGTATATCATACCTGATTTTGAAAATATCAAAAAAAAAAAAATTAAATATAAATCTTTATTTGAAATATTTTACATGTAGGTACTTCAAGCATTGTACTTTGAGTTAACATTAATAGGAATTGAAAAACATTATTTAGGTAAGAAAATCAGGTACTGAAAATTGTAATTAAAAATTACAAAATTTGCCCTGGGTACTATGGTTAGTGTTCTAGGGTTAACTATATTGTAATAACAATCACCATATAATAATTGTACCGCTCTTCGTTAATTTGCACGACCGTTACGCCCCGCCACTACCTCATAAATAATGAACTATTCCGTGTTGATCGCAGTTTCCCGCTACTCGTCAATATATCCTGTGTGAGTCAAATTCTCAAAGTCTTCTTTTTTTCAATACGTGTCCTAGAATTTTCAACCATCCCTTTCTGACTCTATGTATAAGCATCCTTTTTCTTTCATTTTTCCTTGATTGACTGATTGATTTTTTACGGCTTATCAACACTTTGTAGATTATTTGAAGCCGAAATATAGATATTTTTTTAAAAAAAAAATCACATAAAAATGGATAGTACATGTAACCCGAAGATAGACAAAATCAAGATTCTGACGTTCCACACTACTTCAAACAAAAGGCGAGGAAGGAACCCCCCCCCCATCAATACGGGAAAGAGCAATAACAGTTAGTGAACTTGACAAAACTATTTTCCTGAAAAAAAATTATAAAATTCAACCTAAAATGGCACTGGCTGCTCGGTCAATGAACGCCTAAAGTTTCCTTATAAGGAAACAGTTAATATTATCATTAACATTATAGATGAGGAGGAAATTAGTACAAAATGATCCCAGCCCGATGGCCAGGGAGTGAAGAAAAGTGCCACTCGAGTAGCACTGAATGTTCGGTCAAAAAACGCCGAATGTTTCCTTATAAGGAAACGGATAATATTACCATTACCATTAGAGATGGGGAGAACAGATACTACACTTAGTATCTACTTGCCGTCCCATGCTGGCTGGATGTAACACAAGGCCAGTTTAATATGAGGAATCTTAACAAAAATAACCCAGCCTCCAATACCGATTCCCGCTCTTTAATGCAATGAGGGAGGTACTGCTGTTTCTTTCAGTTGCACTCTGCCCGAAGACAATGACACGTCAGAGTTGCGCTCTGTCTAAAGACAGAAACATAATTGAGAAATAAAATGTAGTCTGTCCGCTCCAGGGCAGGTACTACACTTTGATCACAGCCCAATGAAAAAGCGAAGGAAAGTGTAACTTGAGCAACACTAGCTTTTCGGTCAATGAATGTTGAATATTTCCTTAAAACTAAATGGTTAATGTTACCATTACCGTAAAAGATGACGAGATCCCAGCTCGATGGCCAGGAAGCGAAGAAAAACGTATATAATGAAACAGTTACCATTATCATTAACATTATAGATGAGGAGGACAAATCGCTCCCAGCCCGAAGACCAGAGAGTGAAGAAAATTGCCGCTCGACTACTCCCAAAAAACGCCGAATGTTTCCTTATAAGGAAATGGTTTATATTACCATTGCCATTAGAGATGGGGGAGAACAGATACTACACTTAGTATTTATTTGTCGCCCCATGCTGGGAGGATGTGACACAAGGTCAGTTTAATGTGGGGAGACTGAATGCCTGGATCGAAAAGAACCCAGCCTCCGCTACTGATCCCCGCCTGCAACGAGGGGGAGGTATTGCTATGACCAGCTGATTCCCGGAACCGGACACCTCTCAATATTTCTTTCAGTGTCGCTCTGCCCAAAGACAGAAACACAATTGGGAGATAGAATGTGGTTTGTCAACTCAGATACTACACTTTGATTCCAGCTCAATGAAAAAGGAAAGAGTAACTTTAGCCACACTAGCATTTCGGTCAGTGTATATTGAATATTTCCTTAAAATGAAATGGTTAATATTACTATTACCGTAAAAGATGACGATATCCCAGCTCGATGGTCAAAAAAGTGAAGAAAAACGTAATTTGAGTAGCAATGCTTAATAAATACCGAATGTTTCCTTACAAAGAAACGCCTAATATTATCGTTACCATAAAATGAGACCGTGGAAAAAAAACAAAAAAAAAATGAATTCTATGAAACTGAAATTCACATAGATTTTTCTTCTTTTTTTTTTTACAGTGAGGTTCACCCTGTACAAGGCTCGGGAGCCTCTCAAAGTAGAGCATTACAGAGTGAGATGTACGATATATGCGGATATGTGGGAATGTTAACGGTTAACCCTCGACTCGAACAAGTTAAAATTGTAGTGATCGGGAAAGCATCCACTTGGGAGTCTGTTCCACAGAGTAGTGGTTCAAGGGAAGAAGCTGCCCGAGTGGAACTTACTTCTAACCAAAGGAATACGGAGGGGGTGAAGGTGGTTCGCTAGAATGCGTGTAGCATGGCGGATCCTAGCCGTGAAGGTTAGAACTGGTGGAACTAAGGAACATAGTTCGTCTGAGAACTTAACAAATAACAATAGAGCAGTGAGAGGTTTAAAACATTTCATTGGAGGGTGGGAAATAATTCATCACCCACAAGGACGCGGAGACGCTTTTGGACTCTACCGAAAGTGGAAAGTGGGGACTAGGCAGCTCCTGTCCAGATATGACAGCAGTACTCCACTTTAGGCCTGACCTGGCTCTTGTAAGAGTAGCGGATAGCTCGAGGAATTATACAGCGCTACAGGGAACCGACCCTTTTTTTTCCCTGCATCTTTAGTGATGGATCGTAAGTACGAGTTCCACTTGAGGTCTGGATTGAGTTAATGGCCCGAGTGTCGCTCAAGCCAAGGATCCTGCCTATGGTCCATCTCCTTTCAGGGCATAGGTGTTCACAGCTATTGACAACCTTCTGTACTTTGTGTTTTCTAAGTAGCCTTTGACCCTGTACCATTCCTTTTTGTTTTGGTTTTGACATCTATGAACGGGAATTCTTTAATTGCCTTCCCCTACCTAACTTTAGATTTTGTCATCATAAAAATAAATTCCAGATAATTGATGTCATTATTCTAACAGATCACAAAATGAAACAGAAAAGCTAAAAAAATATCCAAACCATGCCAAAAAAAAATGGAAAAATGCTGTGACATGATGGTGACAGCTGTACCCATCATTATTAGAGCACTCGTAAAAAACTGGAAGAGTTGAAAAAAAAAGAAAAACAGGAAGAAGTGAAACGATTTAGATGCCATATCTGGTTGGCGCTATCTGATCCTTAGTTTCCATCTTTAACAAAGTGTTATGGAAATTTAACCACGCACGCATGGACTCTCCCAGCTATAAATAGGAGCAGGTACTGCCTTTTGAAGAAGGAAGCTTCCAGCAATCCGCTCTGACGGTCGGACCGAACATTCTTGCTGTAACACTCTCGTTCGTATAGGTTTGTATTACTGTTTTTGTTAATATATTTGTTTAACTTAATTCCTCTCTTGTGTCTTTATTTCCAGTCCTAACAAGGCCGCAACAGAAAGCGTCTACACAACCTTGTCTTTGTCCACTCTACAACCTTTTCCAACAGGAAAAATGTCGCAAGCCTATAGCTACTCCATCGCTGTTTCCATGGCAGATTTCAGACGAGCTACATTCCTTAGCTACATGCTACATATGCAGAGTCGAATCATCCCCATTGTCTGAGAGATGTATGTATCTCGACGTGCTCCGCTCGTCAGTCCCTGCACAACTTGATAACACCCAAGGTCGGTTGTGTGCATATACACCCAGATAGCTATGTGCACAGGTTTGTCCACTTGACCGTAATCGAATTCAACAAAGAATAAAGACAATTGTTTTCAAAAATTTCTGATTGGGAAATATCAAATATACGAATACTCACTTAGCTGTTTGTTTTCCTCCGGCTGAACTGCTATCTCTCTAACTTCCGCTGGTCCCTTTTTTCTCCCTGTCTGTTGGGCAGCTACTCACTTACTGGTCACATACCTCCTTACTTTGACTGCTAGACCCCTTTCTTCCCTGACTGCCTGCCTCTCTATGCTTATATGGATAAATGGCTGGGGGTACCGCCCCCTATTCATCCACTTATATTCCGGAAGATTTGGGACCACCTGAAACCCAGATGAGTGGTCAAATCTTCAAATGGTTCTACTTTTATGGGTATCTAAAATCATTAACAACATTTTATGTTTGCCAATTCAAAAGCAGCTGGAGACAGAAATCCTGAAAAAGTTGACTCAAAGATGTACTGATGACGAATTTCCTAAGAAACTCAAATAATTAAGTGGACTTAAAAGAAAAATAAATTTATCTACTTATCTTCTAAGGATGTATGAGAAATTGTGTTGTTACATAGGGTTAGCCGACTTGATAAGCTAGTGGTGGGATGACCAACATAATTATATGTGAATTTGCTTACGTCGGCAATGCAATTACTTCTTAGTGGGCTTTTTTTTTTTAATCATTTCACCCCAAGCAAGACAAGAAAGGTTACTAAGTATTAAAGAATATGAGAAAAATACTACTAGGGAGAGAGAACAACAAAAGAACAAGAATTAAGAAGACAGAAGATAACAATTGATAGTGTATTTAAATTTTTTGAAGACCAAATTTGACTGAGAAACAAGAAGCCGGAAGAGAGTTCTACAAACGAAAAATGTTAGCATAGGACTTACGGTTACATTTAGCCATTTCAAATGAAAGATGATAATACTTTACCGCCAATCTAGTACTGCACTTAAATTCATAACGTCTAGATACCTTAGAAGAAAGTACATCAGAACAATTACCATGAAAAGATTTATAAAAAAAGGCAGAGGGAAGAGACGTTACGGCGGTGGGAAAGTGGCTGAATCCGAGATGCCAGGTCAGGACCGATTGCAATCCTTGATTGACTCATTTATGGTGTATTTGTGAGGCAATTTTATCATCATGCCATATCATAAGCCCTATAACCAATAAGATTTGCTGAGACTCCATATGTACTGTAGCCAAAGCAATAGTAGTGTGTCTAGGGCAAGATAGCCTGACGGAACCATCCCTCTTCAAACTGATGGAATAGAATGTAATAGACAAGAAAATAAATTTTATATCACAATATACATTAGGGTTCTAGGGGCACCATATGTACTGCAGCCATAGCAGCAGTGGTGTGTCTAGGGCAAGATAGCTTGACGGAGCCCATCCCTCAAACTGATGGAATAGAATGTAATAGACATGAAAACAAATACTGAATACCGCTGCCACGTCTGGTCTAGTTCTCCTGCTATACATTTAGAGATTCTTGACGACATCTGCAATGTTATAGGTCCTGACTTGGCATCTTGGCTTCAGTCCCTTTCCTTTTATATTTACATGGCAACTGTTCGGAAGAGCCCCTTCTCTAAGTGGACATTGACGTCAATACCCAGCAGCGACAGTCTGTTTCATGCTTAAACGAGATCGTTCAGCCATGTGCGTTGTGTTTTGTGCGACTATTGACTTATACTGGTGAGTGATGCATTATGGGTAGCCGTATTGTATTATTTTAACGGTTATTTGGGTCGGTTGTAACGGTTATGTCCTAAATTATTTTGGGGATTCTTGGGTGGAAATTATTGTAGATCCAGATGCAGTTTTGATTATTTTATTGTTAGTCGTTATTATTACGTTTGCTTGTGTTTATGTTTAGGAGGTATGGTGGATAGCGGCTTGGATTGAGGAATCGGAGAGCCGAGTTCGAATTCCAGTCGAATCCATGACATTCACTTAAGTGCTAATGCCCTTGGAAAAGGTATGAATCTTCTTCTCCTCCCCCCTCCAGCTATGGGTAAATATGGGTTCTATAGACTTGGATGGTAACTGGTCTACCGCAGAAAGAAATGGCAACCTACAGTGGAAAAAAATCTGCCTCGTCAGCTATGTATCGAAAGATACATGATCGTCTAAACATGTATCACGCATGGCACATAACTGACTGTGTTTATGTGTGTGTTTGTGGTTTGTTAATTTATTTACTTATTTTACTTATTTATTGATTTGGATTAATTTATTTGACTTATTTATTTTTTAGAAATGAAAAATAAATAAATAAGTAAAATAAATTAATTTTACTTAAATACCCGAAGAATTAACGAGTGTATATTATATTCATAACACTTCAACGATATGGCCTCAACTTATATATATATATATATATATATATATATATATATACAAAAGAGAAAGAACAGTAAAATATGCAATCCGGTGTTCTTATTAATATTTTTATTTGTACAAAACAGTGCTCAATGCAAATCTACAGAGCTTAAATATTATAAATTTACTTATTTAAAAACATGGTTCCATCGTTACACGGGAATTACCATGTTTCAATAACAGAAGCTAAAAACTTGAAATTCAATTATATAATTAAATCAAATTAAAGTTCCTAGTTCTATTTCATTTTCAAGCGTGTTTCGGAACCAAAATTCGCTTGTAATTGAAACTGAACTAAGGATTTTAATTTAATTATATAATTGAATTTGAAGATTTATCTTCTGTTATTGAAACATGGTAATTCCTGTGTAGCGATGGAACCATATTTTTAAATAAGTAAACATATATATATATATATATATATGTAACTATCCTCGTTTCGAAAAACCTTCGAATTTTTGATTTGCCAATAACCAAATCAATCTCGAGGGAAAAAAAGGTTTTTTAAAAAAGAAACAGCTAGAAACATGAAAGTCTGTCGAAAAAAATCGCACAGATACAGGTTTGAAGCCCAAAGAAAAAAAAACCCGATACGAGTAAACAACTAACAAAAGAGCTCAATACAACCGTAGAGCCGACCTATAAATATGCGTTTCTCTTTTGCCTCTTTAGCCAGATTTCCCTGACGATCCGCTTAGGTGAAACCTGGGTAGGTTTGTCTGGCTCACTAGGTTTATCTATCTATCTATCTATCTATCTCTCTCTCTCTCTCTCTCTATATATATATATATATATATATATATATATATATATATAAATAAACCGAGGTGATATCGTTGACGCGTTATGACAGCTGGTATCTTAAAAATCATTGGTCGGTGTTGGTGTCCGGGTTTATGTACTTATATATTTCCGCATAATTATCCTGGTTGGTAATTGATAGTTCCACGGATTATTTTCATGGTTCAACGAGGGGGAGGTATTGCTATGACCAGCTGATTCCCGGAACCGGACACCTCTCAATATTTCTTTCAGTGTCGCTCTGCCCAAAGACAGAAACACAATTGGGAGATAGAATGTGGTTTGTCAACTCAGATACTACACTTTGATTCCAGCTCAATGAAAAAGGAAAGAGTAACTTTAGCCACACTAGCATTTCGGTCAGTGTATATTGAATATTTCCTTAAAATGAAATGGTTAATATTACTATTACCGTAAAAGATGACGATATCCCAGCTCGATGGTCAAAAAGTGAAGAAAAACGTAATTTGAGTAGCAATGCTTAATAAATACCGAATGTTTCCTTACAAAGAAACGCCTAATATTATCGTTACCATAAAATGAGACCGTGGAAAAAAAACAAAAAAAAAATGAATTCTATGAAACTGAAATTCACATAGATTTTTCTTCTTTTTTTTTTTACAGTGAGGTTCACCCTGATTCCAGTCGAATCCATGACATTCACTTAAGTGCTAATGCCCTTGGAAAAGGTATGAATCTTCTTCTCCTCCCCCCTCCAGCTATGGGTAAATATGGGTTCTATAGACTTGGATGGTAACTGGTCTACCGCAGAAAGAAATGGCAACCTACAGTGGAAAAAAATCTGCCTCGTCAGCTATGTATCGAAAGATACATGATCGTCTAAACATGTATCACGCATGGCACATAACTGACTGTGTTTATGTGTGTGTTTGTGGTTTGTTAATTTATTTACTTATTTTACTTATTTATTGATTTGGATTAATTTATTTGACTTATTTATTTTTAGAAATGAAAAATAAATAAATAAGTAAAATAAATTAATTTTGCTTTAAATACCCGAAGAATTAACGAGTGTATATTATATTCATAACACTTCAACGATATGGCCTCAACTTATATATATATATATATATATATATATATATATATATACATAAAAGAGAAAGAACAGTAAAATATGCAATCCGGTGTTCTTATTAATATTTTTATTTGTACAAAACAGTGCTCAATGCAAATCTACAGAGCTTAAATATTATAAATTTACTTATTTAAAAACATGGTTCCATCGTTACACGGGAATTACCATGTTTCAATAACAGAAGCTAAAAACTTGAAATTCAATTATATAATTAAATCAAATTAAAGTTCCTAGTTCTATTTCATTTTCAAGCGTGTTTCGGAACCAAAATTCGCTTGTGCATTGAAACTGAACTAAGGATTTTAATTTAATTATATAATTGAATTTGAAGATTTATCTTCTGTTATTGAAACATGGTAATTCTGTGTAGCGATGGAACCATATTTTTAAATAAGTAAACATATATATATATATATATATATATATATATATATATATATGTAACTATCCTCGTTTCGAAAAACCTTCGAATTTTTGATTTGCCAATAACCAAATCAATCTCGAGGGAAAAAAAGGTTTTTTAAAAAAGAAACAGCTAGAAACATGAAAGTCTGTCGAAAAAAATCGCACAGATACAGGTTTGAAGCCCAAAGAAAAAAAAAAAACCCGATACGAGTAAACAACTAACAAAAGAGCTCAATACAACCGTAGAGCCGACCTATAAATATGCGTTTCTCTTTTGCCTCTTTAGCCAGATTTCCCTGACGATCGCTTAGGTGAAACCTGGGTAGGTTTGTCTGGCTCACTAGGTTTATCTATCTATCTATCTATCTATCTATCTATCTATCTATCTATCTATCTCTCTCTCTCTCTCTCTATATATATATATATATATATATATATATATATATATATATATATAAACCGAGGTGATATCGTTGACGCGTTATGACAGCTGGTATCTTAAAAATCATTGGTCGGTGTTGGTGTCCGGGTTTATGTACTTATATATTTCCGCATAATTATCCTGGTTGGTAATTGATAGTTCCACGGATTATTTTCATGGTTCCTGCTTCAGCATCATTTGATGTAATATTTTTACTGACTTTCTTTTTTAGTCATTTCAAACCAAGCAAGACGACAATGCTACTAGAACGCAGGGGAGGGGGGTACAGGGAGTTAAAGTGAAAGATAATGAGAAGTCTGAGAATGGGGGGAGGGATTGAGGAAAGGACAGAAAAGAAACAGGGTTCAAGAAGACAAAATGGCGACTGACGTTGCAGTTAAATATTTGAAGATTGTAGTTATCAGGAAATCAAAATATCAGAAGGCAGTTCCACAGGTGGGAAGTGCGAGAAAAGAAACGGTTAGAATAGAAATGACGGTCGCATCTAGCACGTTCGACAGTAAAATGACCAGTCTAGTAGCACGCTTACATTCTAGTAGTCGGGGTACCAGGTGAAAAAAGTTCATCAGAGCAGTTACCGTGAACTAGAACAGAGAAAGGGGGCGTCACGTTGTTGAGAAAGTGACTGAAGTCAAGTCAGTCAGTTATGGCGCCATGCGTAATACACGCTTAGGCGATCATGTATCTTTCGATACATGACTGACGAGGCAGATTTTTTCCCGCAGTAGGTTGCCATTTCTTTCTACGGTAGATCTGTTGCCATCCAAGGCTACAGAACCCGGTCTGTCTTGCAATTTACCTATAGCTGTGGTGGGTGGAGAAGGAGAGGATCCATACTTTTCCCAAGTGTATTAACACATAAGTGAATATCAGTCAGTTATGTGCCATGCTTGATACACGCTTAGGTGATCATGTATCTTTCGATACATGACTGACGAGGCAGATTTTTTTTCCCGCAGTAGGTTACCATTTCTTTCTGCCGTAGACCAGTTGCCATCCAATTAAGATGCATTTGAAAATTTAGCAGGTGGTACGGTTTTTAGCTACTTCTACCTTTAGATCTTTTAAATTTGAATGAATGATAATTAGTTTTTCTGCTTAAAGTATGAATATTAACAGATGTAGGATTTCAATTTCTGATTTATTTATTCCAGCCTTAAGAGTAAGTCCGATGGATCCGACAAAGTAAAACTGGCCTCCAAATTGACCTGGCACAAGAAATGGCTTATAAATTTTAATGCTTCCAGAACGAAACTCATATCTCTAAATCATCATAGAGAACCATTTTAGTCTTCCATTAACATGGCTGATGCTAACCTCCAGGAGAGCAACTCATTGCGCCTTCTTGGTCACGTGTTTTCCACTAATATGAAGTGGAATGATTATATTGATTCAATTCTAGGTCTGCTGCTAGGAAAGATGATTTACTGTGTTATGGTCCTGAATGATGTTGGTATCTAATCATTCTAAAACTAACCTTGCCATCAGTAATCATAAAAAAGAATATTTCATCATTTTAAAAATAACCTTGTCATCAGTGATGATAGAAAAGAAGGAAATTTCATCCTACTACCCACATAATTATAAAAACGACCCTCCCACCACAAGGGAGTCAGCAGAGTAGAGTAGACTAGGGTGCCCGTAGCATTAGTCAGTAGACAAGTAACAGAAGCAGTACAGAAACACACGTCTAACTAGCGCGCCGTGAAGATCAAAAAACAGACGATTTCCAAACGCCATCCTCACAAACGAAATTCTTGGAACCAAACCAAGTAAGCACTGACTTTTCTAAACAAAAAAGACACTGAGAACATTTTTACACACACCATTCCAATATTCTGTAATTCACATCACAAAAGGAAAATACAAATTCTTGTTATGTATGTCAACACGTGTTTCAAATGTTTATTGTTTATGTTATTGTTGTACGTTTTAATTTATTTCGTTTCCAATATAAAAGGTTTCCTCCTACGCTACAAATAAATAATAACAACAGGGAAAATACTACATCAGCACCAACTTACCTAACCTGTTACAATTGTACCGTGCCAATTTTTCCTCACCAACATCCATCTTGTTCATTAATAAATTTACAACTGGTCCGTATATTGAATACTGCTGCCATATCTGGTCTGGTACCCCTGCTATATATCTGTAGTTTCTCGACAAAATTGAAAAAAGGGTACATAATGTTATTAGTCCTGACTTGGCATTTTGAGTTCAATCACTTTCCCATTGACATGACGGGGATTCTCTTTGTTCTTTCAATATTTTCGTGGCACTTGTTCTAATGAGATCCCCTCCTTTGTAACGCGCCAACATGAATTGAAGCCTACTACTAGATTGGCTATTAGGTCTCATTATTTCACTGTTGAAATAGCTGGATGTGACCATACATTTTATTCTTATAGTTTATTTTCTCGCCTGTGAAATTCTCTTCCTGTTTCTTACTTGTCTACCTGTCTATAATCGTCAAAACTTTAAATGCAACATCCATCTCCACCATTTCTCTTCCTGAACCTTTCTCCTTACTAAAGTCTTCTCATTTTCTCTCATCCCCGGTAACACATCGCGTCTTAGTGGCATAATCGCCACGCTTGGGGTGAAATGAGTGCAAACAATGTTTTGGCTAACTAAATAAAAATGCAACGATAATAAAGCAAAAGAAACAAAGAGGTGATTCCATCACTAATCCGGATTTTTGTCTATAAAAATGGAATCATCTCCGCGCAGGGTTTTTAGTTTGACATTTCTTAGAATTTCTAGAAATATTCCAAAATATTTTTTGTCCATACCGTATTTAAACTACTTATTATTTCGGATTTCAGTGTCATCCATTCCGTTCTCTGATAAAACACTTCCCAGATGTTTAAATTCTTGCACTTGTTTCCTTTCTGTTCCTCCATTTTCAATGACGGCTCGTGACGAAAATTAGTTGCGGTGCTGCTTCAGAAAACGTTTAGCCATTGTTTTAATATTGCCTAAAACGAAACAAACACATAAAAAGAAAATTTATACATAAACTTGATAAAATCCTTAACGAAAAAATTATTTTTTTACTTATAAATTGTCACAGTTCAAGCTTGATTCATTCATTTAAAATTGAAATCCATTCTTCTTGTTTTACTTTGAGCAAAAAGGTTAATAATTTTCTCCTTGATTTCTGGATAACCGTTGAGGAAATTTTTCTCTATTGAAAGCAGTTCAAGTGTATTTAGTCCTTCAGGATTCATAGTTCTCCTTAGAAAAGTTGTTATTCTTTTTGGTGTCGATAAGCAGCGTCCTGACTCTGATGTAGTCATGGGAATTGTCAAGAGGATTTTTATCAGTTTCGTAATTTCACGAAGAACACCATTGAGATTATTTTCCAAGATAAAATCCAGCAGCTCAATCAATTTGCATTATTTATGCATATCGGATCTACAATAAAATACATTTAATTCAGTTCCAAGCTTTTCTTTGTTAATCATAGAATATGCTTGATCGGCCAGTACTATCTCTTCTGTAGGCAGTTCATTCTTAAAACTAGTGAAGCTTTTTTTATTGAACAATTTAGCTGCTACTAAGAGTTTAGCGGAAGAATATCTGTCCATTATATCAACACATATGCAGACACACATTTCCTTTGCTTCTACGACGAGTGTCTTTGAAAGATTCTCCCAGTATTTCGAGTTTCATATTTTCTAAAATAGCAGTTTGGAAATCCTTTATATATTCATTGACTTTAAACACTAATTTTTCGAGATTACATTTGGTTGTAAATTAATTCAACATGAGGCATAATCTGATGAAAATGCTCTAACCAAAACATGAAATTATCCTTATTCAGGCATTGTAGTATTCCTGTTGCTTCTGCAATGGTTTAATCTGAATTTGATGTTGAGTGAATCTCAGTTAGGCAGCTTTTTAAATGTTTCAAATTTTCATGAATTCTGTTCACGGTCTGTATATTAAAGTTCTACCTTCTAGAAGATAGACGTTGAATGCTGACGTCCATATGTTTCTTGAGAATAGATACACGTTTTGGTGATCTTGAGAAGAATTTTGGTAATATCAAAATGTCAGAGAAAAATATTCTTGCATTCCGTGTAATACTTGCTGCTTTTTTCATTATTAAATTAAATTGATGTGCATAAGAGTGAATGAAACCGCTTTTATTTTTGCTTGAACTATTCCTCTTTTGCCTCTCATGACATTCGCAGCATCAAATGTCAGAGGTATCAGTTTTTGTCCATTTCCTTGAAGGATTGTATCTAAATTTTTCTAGAATACGATTTGATGAGCCGTCTGTGATTTGATTTTCTGGAATAAAGAATTCCCCAAAAACGCTCAAATATTTCTTTATTCACCACGTACTGTAGAACAATGACTATTTCAGTGTGTAACGAAATATCTGTTGTGTCATCAGCCAACATGGCTACAAACGAAGCTTCACTAATTCCTGTCCTTAAATCCTCATGGTATATTTGAAGCAGGCAGTCAAGTATTTCATCCGGAATGGTCTTAGAAACACCTTTGGAAACCATATTAATTTCTAAGTGATTCTTCAAAGCTGGATCAAATTTGGATGCAAAATGTATTAATCATCTAAATACTCTTGGATTTACTGAAGCATCTTTTCCATCAAGTCCACGTCAGTGAGTTTCAAAGTTTCCACAAAATAAAATACAGTCCATTATTTTGGATAACATTTCACGGTTCTTTTTAACCTTTATGTTATGTTAATTGATTTAAAGTTTGTATGTCTCACTTAGTTTCTACTTGATGTATACGATTCCCTAACAGTGACAATGAAACCACATTTTCTTTTTTCACATTTTTTTGACTTCTCATGTTTTTCATATTTTTCTTTCATTTTTTACATATTTCTAAAACCGTTTTTTCCCACGTTGCATCACCTCTAAATAGTAAACACGGGAACCAAAACAGTGCATTTTTCACTTTAGGGCCGCATACGAATGTACCTCTTATTGTTGCTTATTCCTGGCTATGATATTTGAATATCAGGTGTTGAACGGCCTCTTTTCTCATGGGGGACAACTGTGAAAACCTAAGCTGTTGAAATTCACTGTCACAGAACTTATTGATTGGGGATTCAAGGTCATGGTTAAATTATTAAAATTGTCTGTGCAATAAAAACAACTAAAAAAAATAAATAAATAGAATAGATAGAAGCATGATTGTTATCTAAATTTTTATCACATGCAAGAATATGGTATTCAATTTTTATGCACAGCACATACTGAGTCAAAAATAAATACTACCTTACACTCGGACAACAAGGTCGGCATTGCGTGAACGACAGTGTTCTATCTAACCAGCGTTCATCTTCCTTCCTCGGATATGTGCGCATGCGCAAAACAACACACAGTTCCAAGGATTTTTGTAATTTTTAATGAACGAATGGATGACATTAAGCTTAGGGATTATATAATGTACAAGTTTAAAGAAAGAATTCAATAAACAAAAGGCTCTATATTGAATGTTATCAATAATATCGAGTAAAAATGGGGGGTGCTGTAGTTCCGCAGTGCCTATAAACGAGCTACCAGTTTCAATTTGCATAAACATCTGGGAAGTGTTTTATCAGAGAACGTAAAGTGTGTCACTGAAACCTGAAGATGCATTGGGATAGCAAAAGATGCCTTCCAAAAGCTGAGCAAAGTATTAAGAAACAGGAAAATATCATTAGAGACTAAGAAGAGTAGAGAATTGTTATGTAATATTAGTCCTCCTCTGTGGCAGTTTATATGTTTGTTTTGTTTACAGCATATCAACACCTCAATGGGTTATTTAATGCCGGCAAGATTTTTATTGCTGGTAATATTTTTTTTCCCAAAAATTTATTGTAGTTAATATTTTCTTTTTTCCAAAAATTTATGGATGGTAATAATTTTTTCTTCAAAAATTCATTGTTGGTAATAATTTTTCGCAAAAATGTATTGCTGGAATTAAAACCTATTTTTACACTTTCATAGTGCTTTGTGCCTAGTGCTGGGGTGTAAGAGGCAACCATGCACGTAAAAGAATGCTACAGCTTTCAACACTAAATCTTAAACAAT
>CAHIKZ030002800.1:1817500-1827500 GCA_903632075.3 Acanthosepion pharaonis
GCTTGTAACTGACTTCTACAAGAGACTACCTCACACTATCTCCGTTCGTATATACTCTCTCTCTCTTTCCAACTACCCTCACTGACTCTAACTCTGGGTATTTAAGGGCAGCAGTCCAGGTACACTGGTAGAGTCCACTTATATGAAAAAGGGGTGGACCCCATAACAGATAATAACAACATACGGATAATAGTCTGCATGCAAATAATATATCTAATGATAAACCCTCCTTAAAGAAATTCAGACAGAAATTGAATTTGAAACTAAACAGACAGAAAGACTGTCGTTATCCAAAGGGGATTGTCGACGTGCCTACAAAATCTACATTAAGAATCCTGGCTTTCAATATCAACCGACATATCGAAGCCCATCCCTCTCCAGCCGATGTCTGCCGGCTTGAAGGCTTGCCTTGGTCAAGAACATGTGGCTGTTGATTACATGACTGCCCATGACGTTAACTTCAGTCAAGCAAGCTCCCCTGAATATACTACAAATAGTACAGATGAGATTTCATTTTCATTTTCCAGTTGGCCTAGAAAATCTGTATCCAAAATTCAGGCTTTTAATATTAGCTGACCTGTCGGGGCCCATCCCTTTCCAGCCAATGTTCTCCAGCTTGAAGGTTCGTCTTGATCACAGACACGTGGCTGTTGGTTCCATTGGGGACCATCTATACTAGACGTTAATTTCATTTTAGCAAGTACTACCAATAGTTCAGTCCCCTGTGAAGAATAAGCCTATAGCCGGACAAAAAACGCTGTAGGCACCGTCCTTAGGTTAATTTCCCCACTGTTGAGAGGCTCAGAACTGTTACACATGGAATTGCTCACACAGTTCTATGCCAGAGGCGATGAAATAAAGTGCTTTGTTGTTTGTTTTTTGACCACCGGATGTCGGAGAAAAATGACTGTTGCCAGATATAATATTTATTCTATATGTTTGTGCATTACACATAGCTAACCCGCCAAGTTCAACTGCCCGGGAAGTCTATTAGCAAAGGACGGAAAGTTTGATGAAGGGACATTGGGAGATCGAAAAATGCCTTCCAAAAACTCAGCAATGTATTAATAAACAGAAAATATCGTTATAAAAAAAGAAACGAGTACTGAATTGTTATGTAATATCCGTCCTCATATATGGCAATGAATGATGCACAATCACATCACAAATGAAGAAGAGACTTGAAGCAACAGAAATGTGGTTCTACAGAAGGATGCTGAGAATACTATGTAAGAAATGACGAAGTTCTAGAGACAATGGAAACAAAGAGGACACTTCTACTTAACATAAAGAAGAGGCAGTTGAAATATCTGATGTACATAATGAGAATAGAGGGCTTGGAAAATCTGATGCTCACGAGAAAGATTAAAGGCAAGAGAGACAGGTGAAACCAACGCATAACCTATCTAGCGAGCTTGACTAAATGGATGGCGGAGCAAGGTTTCTTAGAGATGGCAAAAAGGCAAAAGTTATTAAGAGATACAAGGGAGGAAATTGTGGAGAGTCACGATCGCAAAAATCCTGAAGGATCATGGCACTTAAAAAAAGTAGAACTATGTGCAATGTATAAACCTGTAGACTGATTTAAGTACAAGAATACCATTGTCACAGTTGATCAGTTTAGTTGCAGCACCAAGCTACAGAAATATTTTTAATGCGAATGAAAATGCAAGAGCTATGTGTAAAGCACAACCTTGTAGAATTCTTTAAACTCGTGAATACCCTTTACCAGAGTAGATCCGATTGGTTGCAGCACCATGCAACAGGAATATTTTTAATTGCCAACGATACTGCTTCTCTTCAAAAAGTTGAACGAATCATGAAAAAGAAATCTTTGGGAAAATCTTGCTGTCTTCTGCAAAACACTTGAAAGAAGGTATTTTAATAAAGTAAACAACCAAATGCTCAATTTGAAATTAGAGTTGAATTGGCTAAATGTGCTAAAAATAATGATTAATATTCCCAAGTGGCCTGACTTCTTAGAAAATAAGAATTTGGTGTACAGGAAGCAATAAAAAAAAATTAAATTAAAAACAAATGCACAAATTTCATAGTTTTAAAGAAATTTTGCAAAGAATTCTCAAAATTCGCTTCTGAATTTTAGCAACTTCCATGAGTTAATGTAACATGCAGACAGCGAGCAAGTAATTCACACTTTACAACCCAGCAAACGAGGACTAATATCAACAAAAAATGCGGTACCACGTAAGCTGTTTCAGTGGCATCCGGCATATGGAGTGATGATATCAAGGCGAAAAAAAAAAGTGACCACGTGCATGAAAATGGCGGAAGGATTCCAGTCAAACATATCACCACTGCGCAAGCTGGACACTAAGACAAATGCTTCTAGAAGGATGGAAACTCTGGAAACAACTGTGGAATAATTACAGTATCGTGACCAAACTACGCGAACAAAATAAGGAATACCAAACGGCACTATTTCTTCACGCCATTGGACCGTTACTCCCTACAACGGTTTTCAATTGGCTTCAACGAAGATCAAAGATGGCTGTGAAACATTCATCACAATCATTATCATCATCAGCCCCATGTCTGTGTGTCGTTGTAAGTTCATTGCGCAGCTGAGCTCCTGACCAACTCCCGCTACATGTCTACGTAGTTATTTATTCATACGGAAAGTCGCTTAGGTAAAATCCGACCTGACGGAGCCTATCCCTCTCCAGATCAGACTACAACCGATGTCCTCCAATTTGAAGTCCCGCCTTGGTCGCGCACATGTGGCCGTTGATTCCATCACAAGAACCCCAGCCCTTGCCGTTGAGCAGTTAAGAAAGTGCCTCTCCCCCGCGTTTACCACCTTGGAGATTCTGACAGCAGTTCAGTCTCAGGTGTAAATTTTGACTGTAACCGGACGAAACACGCTGCAGTTACCATTCCTCAGTTGTTTGAATTCTCCACGGGTGTGTTTTTTCTACAAATATTTTCATTTGCAACTGTTCTGATGATCATTTTTTTTCCTCTGGTGCTACGACTACATGAATTTAAGCGTACTACTGGGTTGGAAATTAGGTCTCACCATTTTACTGTTGAATAAGCTAGAGGCACCCGCGATTTCTATTCTAACAGTCTCTTTGTTTGCACTTCTCACCTGGGGAACACCCTTCTACTTTCCTTCTCCCGTGTCACCTAGGATCTTTAAAAATTTAAATACAACGTCAACCCGATTCCTTTATTACCCTTTCCTCGCTTCTCTTTACTAAAATCTAGTCATTCTCTTTCACCCACTGTAACTTTCTGCGTCCTAGCGGCATTACCGCCTTGCTTGGGGTGAAACGATTAAAAAAAAATGATTTTTTGCTATTTTCTGGCTACCAGGATTTTGATCCATATATTTGTCCCTATTGATATAATTCCCATAGCCCCAATAACAATAGGTAATGTTATTGCCGTGTGTGATTACGTTCTACTGATTTCTATCTCGAGGTTCTTGTCTTTATATAAACCATTAAAAATATATATTTCTGTCGATTGGGGCTGCAACATCTATCATAAAACTCCCATCATAAAACATATGCTTTAAACATAATTTTTCAGTTTGCCTGGTCGATTTGCGATTTTTTTTTAATCATGTCACCCCAAACAAGGTAATAAAGCCACTAGGACGCAAATCATTACTGAGTTTTAGAGAATATGAAAAAAAAAATACTATTAAAGAGAGAGGACAATAAAAGAACGAGAATTAAAAAGACATTAGATAACGATTGACATTTTATTTAAACTTTTAAAGATTAAAGTTGATTGGGAAGCAAGAAGCAGGAAGATAGTTCCACAAACGCGAAGTGCAATAGAAGAAACAGTTAGCATAGAACTTACAGTTACATCTAGCCATTTCAACGGTAAAATGATGAGACCTAGCTGCCAATCTAGTACTGCGCTTAAATTCAAAAAGTCTAGGTACCATAGGGGAAAGTTCATCAGAACAATTACCATGAAAGTATTTATAGAAAAGTTACAGGGAAGCTACGTTACGGCGGTGGGAAAGCCGAGATACCAGGTCAGGACCAATAACATTGCAGATTCTTCTTTGGATTTTATCAAGAACCTCTAAATATATAGCCGGAGCACCAGATCAGATATGGCAGCAATATTCTAAGCATGGACGAATAGTAGATTTATAAATATACAAGATAGATTATGGCGAGGAAAATTGGCTAGCGAACCAACAATCATACCTGCAGATTTAGCAATTGATTCAATATACTCACTCCACTTCATGTCAGTTTCAGAGGATGGTAACCCCTTCATTCTGTACAACCTTTGGTGATGATTGGGTGGGGCTAATGTTCCCACCAATTTTCTTGACGAGGGAGGTCGAATGCGTGATATATTGGCCAATGTATGTACTGAGCATCCCTATTATGTCGTTGCAAATACTCTGTTGGCGCCAGTTATTCACACCCAGATTGTCTTCGGACATTCTCCACATATATGGCAGGATGGACTGCTATTAAGTTTCAAGGCATTATATTGGTAGTTCCTGCTTGGAAAGTACTTTTCCTGGGCAGTAATCACGAATCCTACAGTTTCTGGTTTCAAAACCAGGGCCTGGAACTCACTGATAGATAAGTGTTTGATCTACTAGTTTGCAGTCCGTGATAATATATTTGCAATATGGCATAGACTTTTCCGCTTATTTTTCCCTAGTGTTTATAAGGCCGGTTTGTTTTGCTGCATCTTTTTTCCAGTTGAGGATTCATTATCTTCAAGTTCTGGTTTATTTAGATGCATTTTCCCGAATATATCTTACGGAGTCTTTTGTCAGAGAATGCACTTTTTTTGTTAACCTCTTATTTGCTTGCTGAAAGTAAGGGAAAAAAAATTACCCATGTCCGTAGTTTTCAGTGATAGTTGTGCAGTTGAATTAATCATCTACTACTTTCTCTCCATGGAAGGTCCAATCACTCACTGTCTGATTTGGGGTAGTGCATATGATACGAAAGCTACTCATAAGCTTTCGTATCCTGGCATCAGCTTCTTTTATCTCAGAGATGGGCCAGTTATTTATATTGCTGCTGTGTGTGGTTATAAGATTAACTAGTTTATTTTATGTGTTTCTAATGAGTTTATGGCTCCCATTTTATTACTAGTATTCAGCTCTGGTTTCGGAATCGTCCCAATTCCGCGACAGCAATCCTTTCGTAATTTTTCTCTCATTAATGTGCTTAATTTCCTCTCATTATGAAGCACTTAAGTAATTATAACTCCCCTCAACCACTCAGGTCATAATTTTATTTAGAGTGATATTTAGTGTGCTTAATAGTTTTCCTTAAAAAATGTAACATTGGCAATTTTGTCAAGCCTAAATTCCATTTTTGATATCCACACTAAATTGTTCGACTGTGTGAAAAAGCATTTGTCCTTGATTATCATCTTTTGCAATGAGATTCAGGTCGTACATTTAGAAAATATGGTACATTTTGCGTTTGATAGGGTTTGGCATGCCGGCCTTCTTCGCAAGCTCCAGGGTTATGGTATTACAGGTCGATTGTTTGACCTAATACAATCATTCCTGTCAAACAGTGAATTGAAGGTCGTTCTCAGCGGATTCTCCTCCGGTTCCTATCCCACGAACGCAGGTGTTCCCCAAGACTCCATTCTTTGCCCCACTCTATTCATTATTTTCATCAACGACCTTCCTGACGCCATAGATTCCCAAGTTGGCATCTACGCGGACGACACTACAATTTACTCCTGCTTCAAAAACAAATCTAGTGTCGCTGACAAAACTAACCTGGCCGCTCGTCTTGAAATGGACCTCCAATCGGTTGTTAATTGGGGCAAGAATTGGCTGGTCAACTTTAACGCCTCAAAAACTAAACTGCTCTCTATTAATCACCATAGAGATCTTTCCCTGCCATACCCCCCCCCATTAGAATGTCTGATGCTCAACTTCTTGAGAGCAACTCTCTGCGTCTGCTCGGTCTCACGTTGATTGCTGACTTGAGATGGTACAAATACATTGAGCCAATTGCTTCTTCCACCGCGAGGAATGTTGGCTCTCTGTGCAGCACCAGGAAATTTTTTTCCCCGGAATCGACACTTCAAATCTACAAATCATCCATTCGCCCTTGCATGGAGTATTGCTGCCATATATGGTCTGGTGCACCTTCTGTTTACCTCGGAGTTCTTGACAAGATCCAGAGACAGATATGTAATATAATTAGCCCTGGTCTGGCATCTCGTCTACAGTCACTCTCTCACAGACGTGCCGTCGCTTCTCTCTGTCTTTTTTACTAATACTTTCATGGTAATTGCTCCGATGAGCTGCTTTCACTGATTCCCAGACTTCGTGAATTCAAGCGCCCCACGAGGCTGGCATCCCGCTCCCACCCTTACACTGTAGAAACTTTTAAATGTAGCTGTCTCTTCTACTCCAATAGCTTCATACCTCGCACCTCTCGCCTGTGGAACACCTTTCCCTATTACTGTTTTCCTGGGAGCTATAATCTCCAACTATTCAAATGTAATGTCAATCGACATCTCCAGTTACCTTGATCTATCCACTATCCTTCTCCTTATCCTATCACTCCTATCTGCTCTCGTTCCAAATCTTCTGCAACCCCCTGCATCCTAGTGGCTTCCTGCCTTGCTCGGGGCGTAATGCTTAATATATATATATATATATATATATATATATATATATTAGTGTTTGAGCCTTTTATATTATATTCTTGCTCTATCATGGACATTGAGCTCAACCTGGATTCTATCCTCTTGGAAATATATATATATATATATATATATATATATATATATATATATACTGACCACAAATATTATATATATATATATATATATATGATAGCTGGCCACTCGTATTCGAGGATACCCGTCTGCTAGGGAGGCTAGCCAATCCCTACTGCAGACGCTCGCTCAGGTGCATTTATGTTTTATTCAACCCCCATAGAGCCCACCTGTGGTTTATACTGCAACTATGCTGAACAGACCTTAGTTACAGTTTCTGGTAGTGAGCGTGTTATCTATCGTGTTCAATAATTTGAACAAGACGAGCACACTCAAGCTCTCGGCCACGATGACTTGTTGCTTCGTGCTAGCACAGCTATAAACGGCCCCCACCCAAGAGTTCCGTCTACCCAATTCTACTCACAAGGCTTGGGTCAAACCGTGGGATGGTTTTCAGGCACTTTCCAAAGGTGTCGCACGTTGTGATCGACTTCGATCCAGTCCGATAACATTAGGAAGGGTCCTTCCTGAATAAACAGACCATGCTGAGATTCGATAAATATATATATATATATATATATATATATATATATATAATTATTTATTTTAGGATATTAAAACAAAAACATGTTAAAAATCGCTACACAATTACAATTATGTATCAACACTACAAATGTATCTCCTCGGGCATTGGTAAACTACTGGCGAGTATTTTACTTTATTTTTGTTATTAAGTATCCCACATTATTCTATTTAATTTTTCTTGTGTTCTTATAGTTTCATTCTTTTCTGGACTGCTATGTAGAAATTGCCCGAACGTTCTGTCTGTTTCGCATATCTTAAAACAATATTTTATCATATATATATATATATAGAGAGAGAGAGAGAGAGAGAGAAGTATATGATTGGTGTATATGGAATGAATTCCAATAACCAACAAATACTATTCTTAAAAGAGTGCTCAATACAAAGTAGAGCAGATATAATTATTTATTAAAAAAAAAAAATTTATAACATAAATATGTTATAAAATCACTACAAAAATAGCCATTTTGTTTCAACACTCTTGGTGTCTCATCAAGTGATGATGTTGAATGTAAAATAAATGGTTTTAAAAGTTTCGAAATAATTAACAATCCTTCACAAGGGGAAAACGTTGTTACAAAAGCTAGATGGACCAATCAAAATACAAGTATAGGAAAATTCAAAAAGCTTGACAATGAAGTCATGTTATAATTGCTATTCAGATATTTAAAATATGGGTAGTATTAAAAAAGAATTTATTCTAACCAATAATTACTAAATTATATGATAAAATTTAATATTAAAATTAAAAACTGCTAATTTCAAGATCAAAATTTAATCGCTATTAAGTTTACAACTATAAAATTACTGAGGAGAAAAGAAGAAATATATATGTTATTCAATTTATTTCTTCATTGAAATTACTTTAGCTAATTTTTATATCCGGTCCTTAGACAATGTATACGTTTTAATCCTAAGAGTGTGTGAATGGGTCCTAAACTCACGTAAAACAATATATATATATATATATATATATATATATATATATATATATATATATATAAAGTATACTTGAGAGAGATATGAAATTAATCCTCCCTATACTCTACCATGTCTCTTTAACTATCCCTTTTACACTCTCTGTTAAATTACAAAAACTTACACTACCCATCAATTTTAATCTCATTTTTCATTTCATTTCGTTGTTGAAAGTGCTATCTGATGATCCGGCGTCCTTTAAAAGGACTCTGGTGAAATAAATTATTATAATGGTACCTTAAAGTGGTCTGTTTTTCTATTAAATATATATATATATGCAGTAAGTATTCAGCCAGACATGAACCGACGAGGACTGATTAAATTTTTATTATACTTTTCCAAGTTTAAAATAGGGTGTTCAGCATTGAGCTTAAAGTTTTTGATATACTTTCGATGTTCATATTTCGTTATACTTGTTCAAGTAATTGCGAATTTCGCAGTCATTATCAAGAACCGATACGGCATCTGTGTGGTTATTAGAATAACTTTGGTTCTTGATAATTACTATGAATTTCTAAAGTGCATTAAACAAAAATAAAAAAAAATGCGAATTTCGGACGGCTTATTAATTTTTGACTAATATTTACTTTCATCTTCATTTCTTATTAGATGAAGCATTGTCAGCCATTATTATTAATTTTTGACTAGGATTTACTTTCATCTTCATTTTTGATTAGATGAAGCATTGTCAGACATTATTATTAATTTATGACTCGGATTTACTTTCATCTTCATTTTTGATTAGATGAAGCATTGTCAGACATTATTATTAATTTATGACTCGGATTTACTTTCATCTTCATTTCTTATTAGATGAAGCATTGTCAGCCATTATCATTAATTTTTGACTAGTATTTACTTTCATCTTCATTTCTTATTAGATGAAGCATTCTCAGCTATTATCATTAATTTTTGACTATATATTTACTTTCATCTTCATTTCTTATTAGATGAAGCATTGTCAGCCATTATTATTAATTTATGACTAGGATTTACTTTCATCTTCATTTTTGATTAGATGAAGCATTGTCAGCCATTATTATTAATTTATGACTAGATTTTACTTTCATCTTCGTATTAGATGAAGCATTTTCCACCATCATTATTAATATTTGACTAATATTTGCTTTCATCTTCATTTCTTATTAGATGAAGCATTGTCAGCCTTCATTATTAATTTTTGACTAGTATTTACTTTCATCTTCATTTATTATTAAATGAAGCTTTGTCAGCCATCATTATTAAATTTTGACTAAGATTTACTTTCATCTTCATTTTGTTAATCACTTCACCCTAATCAAGGCAAAACAATCCATAAGGATGCACTGGTTAAACCGCGGGAAAATGAAACATCGAGTAAAATAAAAGAACAGGATTCACCATAGTTTCCCTCCGTTATCACGGCTTGTGTATCAGTATTTGACTAAGGATAATATTCCTCGGGTCTCACAACCACCATATTCGCCAAATCTCCTTGCGTCTTTTCGTCTTTTCCATAGAACGGCTGTTTTCAAAGATCAATCATTAAAAATGGATTCAAGCGAATAAATCGTTTAGATCTCAAAGCAGACAATCTTTCATCAGACCCTATAGAATAGCACTACAATATCACAGATAATCGGTAATGCTAATATGAGACCAAAATGCCATTTGCAGGACGGGGACGGGACTGGTAACCAGTGAAAGCAGCTCATCGGAGCAATTACCATGAAAGTATTTGTAGAAAAGACAG
>CAHIKZ030002800.1:1832500-1840000 GCA_903632075.3 Acanthosepion pharaonis
AAACACACACACATATATATATATATATAATTATTTATTTAAAATTTTTTAAATAAATAATTATATTTTTAAATAAATAATTATATTTATGCTCTACTTTTGTATCGAGCACTATTTTTTTAAAATAATAACATAAATACTAAAGAACTTTGGATTATTTCCCTAACGAGTTATTTCCTATTTTCTATACATTTTTACATACATATATATATATATATATATATATATATATCGTCATTCACAGACATAATGTGTTGTGGTATCACAGCTCATCACTGTGACCAGACATACGATCGCTTCAAGTCGGGACCGAAACCCGACCGATTTGGTACCAGTCGGAGATTCTAATCCCAAAGCTAGAAAAGAAGAGAGAAAAGCTAATTTTTTGGCGTATGTATTTTTTCATAAGCACGACAGTAACCCAGGTGTGTGTGTGTGTGTGTATAAGTGTGTATGCACGTATGTAAAACTTTCAGATTTTTGCGTATTTTTTCATAAACACGGCAGTAACCCAGATATATGTGTGGCGGGGGTGCGTGCGTGCGCGCGCACACACACACACATGTAAAACTTCTAGATAGAGAATATCTGTAAAAGGATAATACGAATAAAAACAAAAAGAAGACTTACCTTCGTCGACGCGTTTCGTCCTCTTGAGGGACTTTATCAAGGCAAGAGGTAGGATTTTATTTTGTAATAACTATTTATATGCAAGAGCAAAAAGTTTATCGGTTTTTCAAAAATTTTATGAGCAGTTCCATATCTAGAAATTTTGTAAAACCAATGATTTTTGACCTTGTATATAAGTAGTCAAAAGAACAGCTCTGGGCTAGACGAACAGAAGGGACGTCAAGAGAAACCACGAGACAAGAGACGCGACCGCCAGAAAAACCAGCCGTGAGTGACACGTGAAGTAGTTCAGAGGTCATCTGCTAATAATATATTCTGCCTTTCTTAGAGCCAATCAAAACACAGTAGATTGACGCTAACCTATTATTAAGATGACTACCGCTACTAGTGATGTCAGACTTCAAAACTACCCACTATCGATCCGAAACAGACATTTCTCCAGACTGCTACCAAGATCCGCCTTATGAACGAACATTTTGCTACACGGTATATGAAAGTACCCACTCAAATAAATAAAAATATATTATTTATTTTATACTCTTGAGTCAATTCGTTTTATTCCAAAGTTTCTGGTAAATAAATACCAAAAATATCTAACTCAAAATACCACAACCTATTCAACAATTTCCAGAGACACAATCTCGGAAAAGCAAAAAAGTCAAAATTTAAAAAGAAACAATCAATCGATATCGTACGTTATACAAAAAAAATGGAGGCTGGCTGTTTTCTCTTTCTTCAAAACGAAGCAAAATAAATAATATGAATAAATAAGGTGAAAAACAAATAAGAATTACTTAAAGAACTGTTTGAACTTCTAAGCAACATTGTCGTATTTGGAAAAGTTATTAGAATAAACTGAAACTTATACTGGCAGCCAAACCCCTGCATACAAATAGAAAATGAATTCAGTAAATATACAAAAGTAGAAAGTGGGGTAAGACAAGGATGTGGATTTAATTCAACTTATATATTTCACTATGTGCGTAGTAATTGTATTTTTAAATATTTTTAAATATATATGTTTATATAGAAACATGTGTGTATATTATAGATCCTTCTCCTCTTCTTCTCCCTCCTCTACCTCCTACTCTTTTAAAACGCAAAAGGTTACTGAGTGCGATAGAATATGGGAACAAGAAAACATTATTAAATGGAGAGAACAATAAAGTAACAGTAATTAAGAAGACAGGAGATAACATTTCACATTGTATTTAAATTTTTGAATATCAAAGTTGACTGGAAAGGGATAAGTTAAAGCGAGAATCGCGAGAGAAGAAACTGTTAGCATAGAACTTACGGTTACGTCTAAACACTTCAACTGGAATATCATGAAACTTTACCGCCAATCTAGTACTGCGCTTATATTCTATAATATATATATATATATATATATATATATATATAAAATATATATATAAATTCTATATATATTTGTTTAATAAATCCTATCAGTGACAAGACAGCTTACATAAATGGCTAGTAAATAATTTGCAATGCATTCCTATAGTAAAATCATTTGCAATGAATTTCTATCTATGCTTTTAGTATTTGCTATGTCACTATATATGTAATCATTAGAGGGAATGAAAGTTTGGATGGATTTGTTTAATAAATCCTATCAGTGATAAAGACACCTTACATAAATGGCTAGTAAATAATTTGCAATGAATTCCTATAGTAAAATCATTTCCAATGAATTTCTATCTATGCTTTTTGTATTTGCTATGCCACTATACAGTAAGGTCGGGCTAAATTTAACAGGGTTTTTTTACGAAAACAAAGTGAATATCTAAGCCAAAAGTCAATTTATTGAAGAAAATATAAAAATGACACGCAGGTTAAAATAATAAAAAGACAATCTGCTCAAAGAAGCCACTCTCAACATCTATCACAGCCTCGATACGACTTCACGGTGTACCTAAGCAGAACCTCAAACACCTTTTTAATCCTGTCGAAGAGCTGGACCTTGGTGCTACAGGCAGTGCGATTTGTGTCTTTCTCAACTGTGCCTCATATATAATAATCCTTGAGATTACAATCAGGGTAGTTGATGGTGGTAGACGTTGAGGCTGGTGAAGTCATAATAATTACCTGGCAACCACTTCTGACTCTTCCTGGAGGTGTGGCAGGGAACTAAATCTTGCTACCAGACATATGGTCTTCCAGCAACCACCCTCTCCAACAAAGACTTGACCACGCTGTTCAGCAACTCTACATTCTTTTCTTTTTTATGTGCCGTGTCCTTTCAGAACGAAGGCGATCATGGCTCTCCACTTCTCCCTATCCCTTGTAACTCCCAATAAGTTTCATCCCTCTGCCACCTCCCCCAGATCACGTTCTGTCATCCATTTGCTCAAGCCCGCCAGATATGCCATGCGTTGCTTTCCCTTGTGTCTCTTTCCGCCCTGTGAGTATCAGATTCTCCAGGCCCTCCTTTCTAATTACGTGTCTCAGAAATTTCATCTGCTTCTTCCTTATGTTAAGTATAAGCTTCCTCTTTGTTTGCATCCTTTCCAAGAAAGCTTGAAACTCTGTTCAAATGTAACAGAGTGAGGTATACACAAACACACCCACATGAATGCACACATGCTAATATAATGTTTATTGACTGGAAGCGGAAATGGTGTTTATATATCAAAGTACAATTTCGGTTAAGATGTGTGTTTACCGATGAGAAAGAAGAATTCAGGGCTGGAGGTAATGTTTTAAACCTGGGTCAGTATTAAACAATGGGGATGGGCGAGATACTTGGTTTTGTTTAACAGTATTTGTTTTGATTAAAAGGTTGAATAAATGTTTAGATATCCCAAAGTATAATTTTGGTGAAACGAGAACTCGTGATTGAGATAAGGTAAATAATTGGAGAATCGGTTTACATGTCAAGGGATAGTTTTTGGCACTCGTGGTAGCTGCGTGCCGGGCCGAGGGTCAATTGTGATCAGCTGATCCTTTTTCTATATTAACTCGAGATTTTGCTAATAAAGCAGAGTCGGGGAAAGAGACTGTAGTCAAGAGAGTCATGAGACTATCATCGCAGTGAGACAAGAGATTTGCGTGAGAATTTTGGAGGAGCGAGAGAAGACTAACCCCTGTTCTGAGAAATCTGTATGAGACTGGAGTATTAGTCATAAACCTACCCCAGGCGATTCAATACGCGTTTATCACACACAAACCCTCTCTCTGTTGGGAATTCACTGGATGCATTTTGTCTTTTTCTTTTCTCATTTATGTTAAATGTTTTTATTCTCCCTGTAACCTCTGTTCTGATGTTATCTTCTCATTTAAAAGACGTCAATATTTCCCCCCATGGTTATCTGGCTTCTGCAGATATTATTTCTTGTTTAATTTTGCCACATTCTAAAACTTCCTAGCGCCAACTCTCACAGCCGTATCCACACCCCCAGTCGACCGTGAATGTATGAACAACATCCCGCTTACTGGATCTAAAAACTAACACAGCGTGGGCAGCGAGCAGGACTTGACCAGTTGACCGGTCGAAATAATCTACGGGTACTCAGGGAGCGTACAGCCAGTTACCCCTAAGTTAGGTTCGGACCGAGTGGAGAGGAAGACGTCGGAGGTTGAGGGGCTGGGGACGAAGTGGTAGACAAAGATATGAGTTGGTATGGCATCACCCTCACTGGAGATACCCCAAAACATCACAGTCTTGGGTACACTTGGTCTTTATGACACGAGAAATGTTATATAAACTGTAGGCAATCCATTTGTTTGTTGTTCTGGGTGTTGTCCAGCTGGTCGTTTTCATCAAAGAACCAGATAATTCCTGGTTCAACAGGATTTCTTTGTGAGACGGTTTTCTCGTGCCTTTTCTATAAGAAGTTGAGCATTACATCTCTTGGATGACTGGTAGCGGAGGTCCAAATTCAATGCCAGGTTTATGGTGGGAATTATAAAACCCATTTCCCTGTACCAAAGACAGCATTCTCTTGGCTGAGTCTTCCATCACTTTCACCAGAATTTGTTGGAAAAAATCTGATGTACGAACATAATCAAAACGTTTGGTGTGTTCTTTCTTACAAGCCACGGCCATGTAGTCCCCATTGCAGTTTTCCATGTTACACATTATTCTTTTCCCGGTGTTCAAAGAGCATTCGATTTGATTGCGGCATTTTGATGACCGACACGAATCATAATGATGCAGGTTACACTTTTCCAATATTTAGGTGGATTCCATATCAGTTAACTTTGACAATTCTAAAACAGTAGTGATTAAGTTTCACAATGCTGTTCACTATTTACAAACCAATTTGAAAAAAATAAAATCATTAAACTCTGTCAAATTTAGCCCGAACACCCAATATATATAATCATTAGAGGGAATGAAAGTTTGGATGGATTTGTTTAATAAATCCTATCAATGATAAGACAGCTTACATAAATGGCTAGTAAATAATTTGCAATGCATTCCTATAGTAAAATCATTTCCAATGAATTTCTATCTATGCTTTTAGTATTTGCTATGTTACTATATATGTAATCATTAGACGGAATGAAAGTTTGGATGGATTTGTTTAATAAATCCTATAAGTGATAAAGACAGCTTACATAAATGGCTAGTAAATAATTTGCAATGCATTCCTATAGTAAAATCATTTGCAATGAATTTCTATCTATGCTTTTAATATTTGCTATGTCACTATATATGTAATCATTAGAGGGAATGAAAGTTTGGATGGATTTGTTTAATAAATCCTATAAGTGATAAAGACAGCTTACATAAATGGCTAGTAAATAATTTGCAATGCATTCCTATAGTAAAATCATTTGCAATGAATTTCTATCTATGCTTTTAATATTTGCTATGTCACTATATATGTAATCATTAGACGGAATGAAAGTTTGGATGGATTTGTTTAATAAATCCTATCAGTGATAAGACAGCTTACATAAATGGTTAGTAGATATGTAATTGTATCAATAAGTTCGTGAACTAATGATGAAAACAAGAAAGCGTTCATTTTACACAACGAATATTTATTTCCAACATAATTTCCTGCATGTTTGATCACAAACCCCCACCGAAATAAAATGTCTCATTCCAGAGTGCGTTTCTCACAAACAATACCCCACCCGCCCGATCAAGTGGACTAGGTAATGTCACATGTTAATCAAGGATGCCTGAAAAGGTAAGTACAGAAATGTTAGGACAATATCTGGTACTGTACTCATGCATGCATGAAGGACCCATCTTTAAATTTGACCTTGTGTCTCAACCGTAGCATTACCCTGGAACATATATATACGATTCATCGCTAAAAATGCTAGAAAGATCGTTGGTTCCTTATATCACACAAGAAAGTACATGATTCCTCCTAGAATACTTTATCCTGGGTATGACGATAAACTGCACCTGGCAGCAAGGCCTGCGATCGAGAGATTGACGGTTTTGAGGAGCGTGGAATTATCTCTTAACTGCTGTTGTTCCCAGGTTCACCCTGACCAGTGGTGGTAGCACCTGTTAGGATCCTAGCTATGGCCAAATAGTGAAACCCAAACAAAAATTAACAGCACATTTTTATAATAAAATGACCAAGAAAACATTTTTATAGCAAAATGACAATCAGTGCAGCACTAAAAAATATAAAAATACATTTTATAGTAAAATTACCAACAATAAACACACATATCACCACCTCTAGTAATTATGTCCACACAAACATGTATATGCACAAATGCTGAGTATCATCTACCATGTAATCAATTGTGTGAGCAGAATAGCATTTTTATTACTTCAAAGTTCCTAAGAAAATTCAATTTTGGCATTAAATGACCCATAAAGGTGCTGATTGTTGATATGCCGTTAAACAAACAAATCACTCAAGGCAGAGCAGACCAAAAATTACTGCCATATCTGGGCTGAGGTCGCCCAATCCTCTCTTTACGACCTTAACAGGGTTCAAAAGCGTCTACGCGGCCTTGGGGTGAGTAATTATTTTCGACACTACAACCCCTTTACCATAAAGAAAACGTCGCAATCCTCTCGCTTACTTTATCACTATTTCCATATCAAAAGTTCTGACGTTTCGCAATTCCACCAGTTCAGACCTTTACAGCCATGAGCCACCATACTGTCAAATTATCCTCATTCTCTTTGTAATCCATTGGTAAGAAGGAAGTTCTACTCAGACAGCTTCTTCCCGAGAAACGCTACTTTGCGGAACAAACTCCCGAGATGATGCTTCCTCGATTACTACAATCTTAACCTCTTCAGGTTATGACACAACCATTATCTATCCTACATAACATGCACTTCTTACCTCCTCCGTTTAGGTCCATAAAACAACATCATTCCTAAACCCTCTACATTGAGTGGCTCTTAAGCATTAATTACACTGTTTGAATAATAACTTTAAAAACAGTCTGCCAATTGATTTTAACTCGTTTTGAAAAAGGAATCACTAACATTAATTAAACGGCACAATTTTCGATTGTCCTTTTCCAGGCACAGTGGAGTAATGGATAGCGGTTCAGATTGAGGAATCGAAGAACCGAGTTCGAATTCCAGTCGAATCCATTACATTCACTTATGTGCTAATACCCTTGGGAAAGGTATGAATCTTTCCCTTCTCCTGCCACCCCAGTTATGGGTAAATAGCAGGACAATCCGGGTTCTATAACCTTGGATGGCAACTAGTCTACCGCAGAAATAATGGCAACCTACTGCGGGAAAAAAATCTGCCTCGTCAGTCATATATCGAAAGATACATGATCGCCTAAGCGTGTATTACGCTGACTGTCCTTTTCACTGCTGATTCACGCCGTCTAGTACCATTAAGCGAAGTCCGTGGAGCTGTCCAACAACATCCTACCTTCATACAAAGGTTGGTAAATACCTTTCAGATTAAATTC
>CAHIKZ030002800.1:1845000-1887500 GCA_903632075.3 Acanthosepion pharaonis
ACACGGTTGACAGTTTCCTCGTTGCTGTTTTCGACTGGTAGTTAGGAGCCCTAACTCTTGCGTAGCGTCTTGAGCGGCCGCTCTGATCAACAGTTGTATAATACCGGGGTTTCTGTAGTGCCATGTCGTGCATGGAAAGGTGTCTCTACAGTCAACTCCGGTGGGCAACCCTGAGGCCACATTATGATGCAGGCTGTGCCAACTTCTCTCTGCCCACGTCACGGTCGATAACCGTCTGCTTCTTTTACTTCAGGCCTTCTCATCTTCCAACCATAATTCCACATGATGACTAACAAAGATCGAAAAAGTAAACCTAAACCAGCCCTTCAAAAATCACCTAAACCCTTCAACATTTCATTTTCCAACATCCGTGACATTAGAACCAATTTCTGCAGTATGGAATCTTTCCTCACTGCAAACTGCCCGGATATACTGGCTCTGTGTGAGACCAACCTTGACTCGTCTATCCCCTCCTCTGATCTCTCGATCCCCGGCTACTTTCCTCTCCTTAGAAAAGACTCTCAAACCCATATGCATAGCCTTGGTGTTTACGTCAAGGACCATCTCCCACTGGTTAGAGAGTTGTCTCTCGAATCTCCAGACTATTCATACTTGTGTCTCCGGCTATCTTTTCTCAATGCTGTAAGCTATCTCTTCTTCCTTTATCGCTTTCCATCCTCTCAAGACTGTAGAATAATCGATAGCATTTCTGACAGAATAGACAAGACTCTCTCTCTCTCTCTCTCTCTCTCTCCATCCGTCTGCTCACATATTGGTGTTTGGCGATTTTAACGCCCATCATACCAAGTGGCTTAAGAATGCTACTACTGACTTTGCAGGCATTCAAACACTTAATTTTTCAGTTTCTCAATCCCTGACGCAGATATTTGACTTTTGACCCATGCGTTTTGCCTACAACAGGGACGGTAAGGCCTCTCTTCTTGATCTATGTTTTACCTCCATCCCCGAGTCTTGTAGCGCTACGCAGCTCTGCCCTCTTGGTAACTCCGATCATGCTGTAGTGTCTGTCAACATCTCCTTCAACTCCACCCCATGCAAAAAACCTCCTACCACTAGAACCTCGTTCTGCTATCAACGAGCTGACTGGGACTCGTTCCGTGATTTCCTACGGGATGTCCCCTGGGATGTTGTCTTTACGCTCCCCGTTCAAGAATGTGCTTCTGAGGTCTCCTCCTGGGTTAAAACTGGAATCGACGCTTTCATCCCCTCAAGGAAATATAAGGTCAAATCGCGCTCCTCCCATTGGTTCTCCGCTGCTTGCTCAGCCGCCAATGCCCATAGGAACCACTTCTTCCACCTATATCGTAGCGACATGTCCGACTGCAATAGACGTCTCTTCGCCTCTGCCCGTAACGAGTGTAAGCGTGTGCTCAACGAAGCTAGGTCACTATTTGCTGCTCGAATGAAGGAACGTGTTGCATCTCGCCAATTCAGGTCCAAGGATTATTGGCGTCTCTGCAAGAGCGTACGTAACAATAGCAAACCCTCTATACCTCCTTTGTTCAACCAGTTTGAGGTCCTGACCTCCTCTGCCGACAAAGCTGAATGCTTTGCTCAGAAATTTTCATTCAATTCACGCTCGACTCTTCCGGTGTACCCATACCCGATTTCCCTCTTAGAACTGAGGCCCTATTGAGCGGGTTTCACATAACCCCTTCATTGGTATTGGGCATTATCTCTAATTTAGACCCCGACAAGGCTAGTGGTGGGGATGGGATACCAGCCATTGTCTTGAAGAAATGTGCGCCAGAACTGGCGCCAGCCCTCTCCAAATTATATAACTACTGCCTCAAGGAATCTTGTTTTCCAGACTACTGGAAGTTCTCATTGATTGTTTCTGTCTTTAAGAACTCTGGCGACCCCTCTAACCCTTCTAATTACCGTCCTATTAGTATCCTACCCCTCTTCGGCAAAGTCTTCGAAGCTTTAATCAACGCTGAAGTGGTTAACCACCTTACATCCCATGATCTGCTCTCAGACAAGCAATATGGTTTCCGTTTTGCCCGATCTACAGCTGATGTGCTTACGGCCATCACTGAAATTGTCTACCAAACTCTTTAAAATAACGGAGAAGCTCGTGTCGTGGCCCTAGACATCTCCAAAGCGTTTGATAGGGTTTGGCATGCCGGCCTTCTTCGCAAGCTCCAGGGTTATGGTATTACAGGTCGATTGTTTGACCTAATACAATCATTCCTGTCAAACCGTGAATTGACGGTCGTTCTCAACGGATTCTCCTCCAGCTCTTATCCCACGAACGCTGGTGTTCCCCAAGGCTCTATCCTAGGCTCCACTCTGTTCCTTATCTTCATCAACGACCTTCCTGATGCCATAGATTCCCAAGTTGGCATCTACGCGGACGACACTACAATTTACTCCTGCCTCAAAAACAAATCTAGTGTCGCTGGCAAAACTAACCTGGCCGTTCGTCTCGAAAAGGACCACCAATCGGTTGTGA
Organism: Acanthosepion pharaonis; assembly: GCA_903632075.3. NCBI lineage: Eukaryota > Metazoa > Mollusca > Cephalopoda > Sepiida > Sepiidae > Acanthosepion > Acanthosepion pharaonis. The sequence continues at coordinate 1,847,477 of CAHIKZ030002800.1, forward strand.
AGTGGGGTAGGAAATGGTTGGTTAACTTTAACGCCTCAAAAACAAAACTGCTCTCTATTAATCACCACAGCGATCCTTCCTTGACCCCCTTCCCCATATTAGAATGTCTGACGCTCAACTCCATGAGAGCACCTCTCTGCATCTGCTCGGTCTCACATTGACTGCTGACCTGAGATGGAACAAATACATTGAGTCAATTGCTTCGTCTACCGCGAGGAAAGTTGGCTCCCTGTGCCGCGCCAGGAAAATTTTCTCCCCCGGAATCGATCCTTCAAATCTACAAATCAACCATTCGCCCTTGCATGGAGTATTGCTGCCCTATATGGTCTGGAGCCCCTTATGTTTGCCTCGGAGTTCTTGATAATATCCAGAGTCGGATATGCAATATAATTGGCCCTGATCTGGCATCTCGTCTGCAGTCACTCTCTCACAGACGTGCCGTCGCCTCTCTCTGTCTTTTTTAAAAATACGTTCATGGTAATTGCTCCGATGAGCTGCTTTTGCTGGTTCCCAGACCATGAATTCAAGCGTCCTACGAGGCTGGCATCCCACTCTCACCCTTTCACTGTTAAAACTGTTAAATGCAGCCGTCTCTTCTACTCCAATAGCTTCATATCTCGCACCCCTCGCCTGTGGAACTCCTTTCCCTCTTCCCGTTTCCTTGATATTCAAATGTAACTATTCAAATGTAATGTCAATCGACATCTCCAGTTGCTTTGATCTATCCACTATCCTTCTCTTCATCCTTTCCTCTATCACTCCTATCTGCTCTCGCCCCAAATCTTCTGTAACCCTTTGTGTGCTAGTGGCTTCCCGCCTTGCTTGGGGTGAAATGCTTAATATATATATATATATATATATATATGGAAAAGGTTATAATTGTTCCAACGAGAGAAAAATGTATATTTTTAAAAAAATGACAGAAATTTGTTTTAGTGTATATATTTTATTCTTCATATTTCTGCTACACGCGTTTCGGTTTCGTAACCTTCTTCAGACAAATAAAAGGAATCTATTTTTAAAGGAATAGAATTTCTTTATGGTCTTTTAATGTCTCATTGTTCATTTTCTGTATTTGTAGAGAGCCTTGATCTCATATTTTCGACGGTTGGTAAAAGTGAATTTCTGCCTAAGTGGTAACAAAATCCTTAGCTTTGGTCTGAGTGGTGGCGATGACAGATGTGTTGATGATAGATGCCCTTTCCATCCCCACATCACCCTTGAGACTGTCAAATCTATTTCCATTTTTGTGTATCGTGTGTGCGTACGTGTCCCAGCTAGCTTGAACATGAATCAGCACACACACACACACACGCACACGCATATATATATATATATATATATATATATATATATATATATATATACTGACTCTCCTGTTGAATTCGACGTATGAAGGTCAAGTAGATCAGTTCCTAGGAACTGACAGCCAGACACCAGCACATATGATTTGATTATAGTAGTGAAGGCCTCGTGCAGAACCAACCACACTTTTTGAAGGGCCGAATAGAGAGACCTGGTGCACTACGTGCCACAAGGTCCCCAAACGACCCTCCGCAGGTTTTGAACTCAGAGTTTTCCTTCTCCTAGACCAGTTGCCATCGAAGGCTATATAACCCAGTCTGTCCTGCTATTTACCCATAGCTGTAGGGAGAAGAGGAGAATTTATACCTTTCCCAAGGGTATTAGCACGTAAGTGAATGTAATGGATTCCACTGGAATTCGAACTCGGCTTTCCAAGCCGCTAGCCATTACTCCACCGTGCCTCCATACACACACACACACACACACACACACACACATATATATATATATATATATATATAATCTGCACATATCTCACACTCACACACACACACACATATATATATATATATATATGTGTGTGTGTGTGTGTGTGTGTGTGTGTGTGTGTGTGTGTGTGTGTGTGTGTCGACCTATTTATCTATCTCAGACTTTTCTATGTATCTGTCTTAGTTTGTTCAGATCTGTCTATCTATCTATCTATCTATTGGTCTGTTCATATCTATCTATCATAATCTGCACATATCTCTCTTACTGCATACTCATACACACACACACACACATATATATATATATATATATATATATATATATTAGGTCTTTTTTCTCTTTCTTTTCTCGGTATCGTTGGTTTTATTCGAGACTGCAACTGGATAAGAGTTTTAGGTTTTGGCCTGTTGTTCATTGGTTCCACCATCGCTTTTTTTTTGTTTCTCTTTAAGCGACGAATGGCACGTAAATAACCGCTACTGTTTGTTTTAAAAATACATTTTTCTGTTATTTTAAATTTAAAGTAAATATTTTGTTTTCCAAATCAGATTAATTATACTTTAACTCAGCTAATATTTCTCAAATAAAGTTTAAGAAAAGTATATTTTATTTTTGGGAGATTCTTTAATACAGAGAATTACATTGCGATGAAAGACGACTAAAAAAAAACGCTAATCACTTATTTTAGAAATAAAATTTTTTTTTTAAAAAACACCGATTACAATCAATATAATTTTAGTTTGAAATACACCAGAGTATTTTGCTTACTGGAAATAATAAATTTTAAATCCTTTAGCTTTTAATTAAAGCTAAACCTAAAAATGTAAGCTTCAAGAAAGTTTTTTTTTTCATTTGTAGAAATTCATTCTAAACCTTACGTATCACGATTTTAGTGGAGGTATATACACTGGAAAACCGTCATTATTTTTTATATTATACCCTAAAACTCTTTCCCGTTAAGTTCTTAAAGCACAATAATATTTACTTATTAAACTTATTATCTTATTTAGAATAGATTTTTCGTTTAGTTTCCTTGCAAATACACACACACACATACATACATACACACGCATACACACACGCACATACACACATACAGACACACCCACATACATACACACACCCATACATACAAAGACATACACTCACACATACACATACACGCGCATGCACGCACACAGAGATGTGTATAAATATTTCTAAGAGCATGATTAAACTACTATTAATATAGACCTAATACTGGATGAATTTAAGCGTGCTACTAGGCTGGTATTTCGTCCCACCCTTACACTGTCGAAACAATTGAATGTTACCGGCTCTTCTACTCCAACAGCTTCTTCTATCGCACTTCCCGTCTGTAGAACTCCCTTCCTCTTATTTGCTTCCCTGATAACTATAATCTTCAAATATTCAAGTGTAATGTCAGTCGACATCGTCTGACGCCTTGTTCCCATTCCTTCTTTTTATCCTTTCCTCAAACACGCCTCTTTACTCTTGCTCTTACCTACTGTAACTCCTTGCGTGCTAGTGGCAGTCCCGCCTTGCCTGGGGTGAAATGCTTAAAAAAAATTCTATATAATATTTCTGCTGTTTGGAAAGTTGGTTCACTGGATCATGCTAAACAATTTTTTCTCGCCAGAATCCATCTTACATATTTATAAGTCCACCATTCTTACTTTTGGTCTACTGCTCCTGCTATATATTTAGAGATTCTTGATGAAATACAAGGAAGAATCTGCAATGTTATTGGTCCTGACCTGGTATATCGCCTTCAGCCACTTGCCTGTCTCTAATTTATAAATCCATTTATAGTAATTATTCTGATGGATTTTCCTTTATGGTATTTAGATTTTATTAATTTTAATGCAGTACTAAATTGGCGGCAAGGTCTCATTAATTTCCAGTTGAATTGGCTAGATGCAACCGTAAGTTCTAGGTTAACAGTTTCTTCTCTCGTAATTCTCTCTTGTGGAACTCTCTTCCGGCTGCTTGCTTTCCATTTGACTTTGATCTTCAAAAATTTAAATGCAATATCAATCGTTATCTTCTATCTTCTTAATTACTAATAAATGTACTACAATAAATAAATTGTGGGAATTTTTTCCGGTTGTGTGTGTGTGTTTGTACTCGGCAGAGAGATTGAAATGAACAAAAATCCAAGGCTCAAAATAACTGTTCAACAGCTTTTACTTCTTGTTAAGGGGTCCACCCCTTTTTCATACAAGTGGACTCGCCTAGTGTGTACTTGTACTGCTGCCGGTGAATACCCGGAAGTCAGATGGTGATACAATGATACAGTGATAGAGTGAGAGTGTGAGGTAACCGCTTTGTAGGAGTCACAGTTGCGAGCACGTAGAGTCAGAAGGAAGTCATACTTCGATACTGAATTTCTCAGACTGTATATATATTATTATTGCTACTAAACGCATTTCTGGATCTACTAACCGTATTACCAATTGCATTATTACGTCAATACATTTATTTGCTATATTTCATTCCTGCGTTTGTCATTCATTTGAGACCGGATTTCATCCCGGAATCCACAACACTTCTGTTTGAAAGAAAGTGCAAAATAGTAGTCTTTTGCCTTAAGTTCGAACACTTTCGGCTAAACTGTTAGCCATCATCAAAGATTACTTTTTGCTATACTACTACAATAAATGGTGTGCAAGTCGCAACATATACATATAAGTCACAAGTCATCGTGACCGAGAGTTTAAGTGCGCTGGTCTATTTCAAATCGTTGACCCCACCAGATTATGAGCTCTCTCCCAGAAACTGTGGGTTCTGTGGGTGTCGAACAATCACAAATCTGCCTGAGCAGACGTCTGCAATACGGACTGCGTAGCCGCCCTAGCAGACGGTTGTGCTCTGAATATCTTCGAACCTTGTAGCGTTAAACAATCACAAAGAACTGTACCAAATAACAGAAACCACATCACTCAGGGACATTCGACAGCAGCAACAACTAAAATGAATAGCACATGGAAGAGAAAATAATGACATCATCAAGAACCTGACATTCCACATGACTTCAAATAAAAGGTTAGGAAGGAAATCTCCATCAAAACTGGAAAGATCGATACCAGCTACGAGATTTGAGAAACTTATTTTTATGGATATTTGTTTTAAGAGAAAGATTTTATTAATTTTAACTGAGAACAGCCCTGGCCGTTTGGTCAATTAATGCCGAATGTTTCCTTATAAGAAAATGGTTAATATTACCACACACACACACACACACACACACATACACACACACACAAATATATATATTTATATATATAAAGTGTAAATATGAGGAGGGGGGAGATTGAATCTTAACAGAGAGAATTTTAGGAGAGGTGGTGGGGAGGGTTTTAGATAAGAGAAGAGAATGAATGTCGACGGATGTCTAATGCATAAAGATACATTTCTGTGGTGTGACACACACACCATCGACAATTTAATGCTAGAATAATAGGGAGGGAAGGGAAAGAGGAGGTAGGGGAGAGATGGGACCAAGGAAAGTAAAAACTGCGTTTACTTAAAGGGCCGCTTTGTAATTGAGAAAATTTCACAAATTTAATATCGACTACAGGTTACAAATCAAATATAAATATATGAAGATAAATATAACGATTGTCTAATCCAGCAAGGACCTATATTTCTATGTTCAAAGACACATGTGAATACACACAATAACATATACATGTATATACATCCACATACACTTTCTCTAAATTCTGTTTTCACTTCTGGAGTGGTTTTTTCTGTTTTCATTTTGAATTTGTAGGTCTGATGAATTGGATCGTATTTACGATTCCAATGGAATAAATTACGACCATGGAATATTAGTGTTTAAGCCTTTTTTATATATATATATATATATATATATATATATATATATATATATATATATATATATATATAAGGTTTTTGAATTTGTAAGTCTGATGAAATGGCTCGTGATTACGATTCCAATGTAATAAATTATAACCATGGAATATTAGAGTTAGAGCCTTTTATATTATATTCTTACTCTGTCCCGGACATTGAGTTCTACCTGGATTCTATCCTCTGGGAAAATAATATATATATATATATATATATATATATATATATATATATATATATATATATATATATTGACCACTAATATTATCAATATCTATTTCTATATTCTATCTATCTATCTATCTATATATATATATAGGTTGGTAGAATAAGTATTGGGATAGATAGATAGATAGATAGATAGATAGATAGATAGATAGATAGATATTGATCAATATATATATATATATATATATATATATATATATATATTGACACTAATATTATCAATATCTATATCTATATCTATATATATATATATATATATATATATATATATATATATATATAGGTTTGTAGAATAAGTATTAGGAGAGATAGAAAAAATTCAAATCTTACTAATAGCTTCAAAGAACAGGAAATCGTAGAGAGTCACAATCAGAACACAGCAAAAAGAATAAGAAGTATAAACGGCCATTTTGTAACTTTTTACACACAAGTTTGACAAAGTTTCAACACATGACCGCAGTGGGATGGGCACTTCGACGTGGTGTAATAGTTAGCATGTTTGTCTCGCTCGAACAATTATGACTGAGTAGTGAGTATGATCCTCACAGGATACTCCATATTTTCGGCCTTGTGCCACATCTACGCTACCTTTAGAAAAACATCTTGGCTATCTCGACGTGATGTAATGGCTAAGCAAGCTTGTCTCGCTCGAACAATTACGATCCGCATTAGGTGCCTCACACTTTCGGCCTTGTGCCACATCTAAGTTACTCTAGGGCACCTCGACGTGGTTGTAATGGTTACGACTGAGTAGTGAGTTCGATCCTCACTAGGTGCGTCATACTTTTGATCTCGTGCCACGTCTAAGCTAAAGCACCTTGACGTGGTTGTAATGGCTAGCAAGCTTGTCTCACTCGGACAATTTCGACTGAGTAGTGAGTTCGATCCTCACTAGGTGCTCCATACTTTTGGCCTTATGCCACATCTAAGTGACTCTAGGGCACTTCGACGTGGTGTAATGTTCAGCGTTTTTGTCTCGCTCGAACAATTACGACTGAGTAGTGAGTAAGATCCGCACGGGGTGTCCCACAGATTCGGCCTTGTGTCACATCAAAGTTACTCTGATAAAGGCAGCTCGATGTGGTTGTAATGGCTAGAAATCTTGTCTCGCTCCAACAATTTCGACTGAGTAGTGAGTTCGATCCTCACTAGGTGCTCCATGCTTTCGGCCTTGCGCCACTTCTAAGCGACTCTGGGGCACCTCGACTGTGGTGTAATGTTCAGCATGTTTGTCTCGCTCGAAGAATTTGGACTGAATAAGTGAATTCGATCGGCTGTATACTTTTGGCCTTGTGCCTCATCTAAGCTACGCTTTGAAGATCACCAAGGCGACAATGGAACTCCCAGCCCGGTTAGAGTCAAACTCTTAGTCTTAGACCTGTTATATTTAACAGTCCCCCCACAAGGAATGTATGTGGCACAAGCCCGAGTTTAACGTGGGTTTCTCCGAGCCCGTAGGCTTGGCCAAAAATATTCCCTTTGAACACGCCTAGACGGGTTCAGGGACTGTCTACCTCCTAGGACGAAACTTTGCCCTTCAGCAAAGCTTCGTCCGAGTTCCTCTCTGCCGAGGCAGAGAGTTCGAACAGTGAACAATCTGGTCGACTGTTCCAAGTGATTTTCCAAGAGTAGCTCAGATGTGGCATATGGCCGTGAGTATGGGGCACCCAGTGACGATCAAGCTCACTACTCAGTCGCAATTGTTCTAGCGAGACAAGCTTGCTAACCATTACACCACATCGAAGTGCCCAAAGTGATTTTCCAAGCAGAGCCTAGATGTGGTACAAGGCCGAAAGTAGTGGCACCCAGTGAGGATCGAACTTACTACTCAGTCGTAATTGTTCTAGCGAGACAAGCTTGTTAACCATTTACACCGCCTCGGGGTCTTAGACCTGTTTGCTAACCATTTACAACATACACTTTTATGTGAAATCACAAAATGTACAAAAAAGTATTTAAATTAGCTCTTTCTTTATAGTCTTTCTTTCTTTTTTTCTCTCTCTACATTCTGAATTAGATCCGGATATTATCACATGACCTATTCACTAACTTTTTTTTTTTTATGAAAACAAACAATCACGGATCCATGCTGAAATTGGCTAAAAAAACGATAATAAAATTTCCGTCGCCGTTATAAATATGTAAACAGCCGGTGGACACATTTATTTTGCAATATCCACGAACTGGACTCACTGCAGTGTATTTAAAATAAATATACTCACAGCAACTTTTTATTTCTCCCATGAAATTTAGTAGCAGCAGATGCAACAAGCACTAGTCATGAATCGTTTTACTTTTGTTTATGTGACTATTTTGGTATTTTCCTTGTTGATTCAAGCTAATGGACAACAACAAGTAAGTAATATTTACCTCGTGTAAGCATGAAAACCCCAGCCAACAAATGAAGTATTCATTTCTTAGGGGCGTCTCCTCGAATGGTGTTTTTTACTTAGTAACTTTCCCTAACCAAAGGAGATTTTTTTTTTCATTAGTCTCATATCGGGATCCCCACTTTAACCTCGACCTTTCGTTCGAGTTTAAATACAAGTAAAAATTAATGTGGTTAAACAATGAAGTGTACTTTTTTTTATCACGTATGTCGCCCCAGAGAAAAAAGATTTTAAAATATTTTTTATTATTAGTCTTTATGTTCTAGCGACCCTATGAAAAGAAAAAATTCTAATAATAATAATAATAATTTATATTAAAGGCGGGGCTTTTTTAATTTTTATACTTTTAAGTTTTAAGAACATCTGTTTCTCTTGTTTATCGTTTTCATGTTTTCGTTTTTTCTTGTTGTATGTTCTAAATTTTCTTAACTTTCTTTATGATGTAAATTTTGTTGACTTTCTTTATGATTGTTAACAAGTAAATTTAATGATGAAAATCGTTACTCTTCTTAAAGTAGAGACTGTATTCATTTTTCTTTCGTTTTTTTCATGTTAATTTTTTTTTTTTTTAGTAGTAATGAAAGTCTTTTCTCCCCCTCCGTCTTTTACGGACTGAAATAAAAAGCTTAAACTTTTTTTATGCATGTCGACGGGGAAAACACTTTTTAGCTTAAGGTCAAAAAAATTAAATTATTATTTTATTTTATTTTTTATTTATTTATTTATTTGTACTATCTAAAGTAAACTTTCGTTTGTGTTCAGCGAGGATTTGTACCTAGACGATTATTACAAAAAAGTTTTTATTTGCTTTTTTTTTTTTTTTTCTTTTAATGCTTCGTTTTACTTTGTTTAACCCTTGGGTGATGGTGGTTGTGTGTGTCTGTATATGTTTTTCAAATAACCAATTCTAGAGCAAAAAATAAAAATGATTATTTTTCGTCCTGAAAAAAAAAAAAGTAACTATAAAAAAAAAAAAAAATTAAAAAAAAAGTTGTTAAACTCCTTCCCCGACGTAGACGTATATATACGTTTACACCGAAAATTTTTTGACCCGTCTAAAAACGTTAAAAAAATAAAATAAAATAAACAGACGTGTTTATGTCGATCTTGAATCTTTTGATGTCACCGCTCGATTACTTCAAGGTGTCTCAGTTTCTTTGTTTCTATATTTAAAAACAAATAAAAAAAAAAAAAAACGGTCTAAACCGTTTTTCCCAAAAGAATTGGTGGAAAAGGGTTAAAACTTTGTTCTTCTTCTGTCTGTCATGTCCCTTCAGGACGTGGCCGATCATAGCTCTCCACAATGTCTTACTCTTATCTTTTGTAGCTCTTAGCAATGTTTATCTTCTAACTATGGCTCCCAGTCCATGTTGGCCATCCATTTATTTACACAAACACGTTTAGGTAGACTACTAGTTGGTTCCGTCCTGCTCGCCTTCGATATGTCCTGTGGGTGTCAAATTTTCCAAGCCTTCTTTTCTGCTTACGTGCTACACAAATTTCAACAAAATAACGTCTTAAAAATGTAGAGATTTCTTTTTTAGTTTTTACTTTACTTTTTCTTTTTGTTTTTCCTTTCTAGAGTAAAAAACCAAAGCTTTTTTCTCACTTAAAAAAGAAAAAAAACATCTACATTAGCCCAGTTTAGCAGAATACCAAAAACTGTGAAGCACGATAGTGAACTCCTATATAGAATTGGAAGACCTTATACAATTGACTGAATCGAAAACAAGAAACACTTGAACAGTCTAGATGCACCACAGTCATATAACTATTTTTCTTTAACTAAATCAGCTCCTCTCCCTTTGCTGATGGCAAGATAATCAACTCTCAAATCTAAAATCCATTTAAAATGCTATATTTATTAGAAAACTAGCAGCATGGCCCGGCGTTGCCCGTGCTTGATTCAAAAATCGTACGACTCGTACAGCAATCGCTATCACTTGACTTAAAATATTTTTGCCCTTCCTTGCCTTTAAAGGAGTGCCCTTTACCATGCTGATGTTGCTACATGCCTTACTTCTTGCCTATCTCACACTGCGAATTTTTTCTAAGCTCTATACTAAACATTAAATCTGTTACGAAAAAAGAACTAAACAAAATGAACACAAAACGATCAGCTTTAAAAAAAAAAAAAAAAAAGGACTCGTAACTGGAAAAGCCGAATGAAAAAAATACTTTTTCACACCCAACCCAGTTCTGCAGAATCAGAACCAACGTTGAGTTTAAGCAAGCGAATGAGCCAATTGGAGTAAAGTGCCATGCAGATTTAAATTCTTCCCACTTGTGACGAATGCAGCTATCGATTTTTTTAGCATGCTAGTTAACATTCGTGTCAGTCAACTGTTGGCTCTCACGCTGGCCAATAGAATCTTCCTGCCTATGCAAGGCAGCCAGCTATAGGCTCTCACTCTGGCCAGTACAAAATGGCCGCAAACTACATGAAAACTGCCGTAGAAGCATGAAAAAATCGATTATTTCCACTATCGATGGGAGTTGGGAAATGCAAAGTCGGTCTTGGCCTTCCCACTAACTTTGTGCATGTAAATTTTGATGTAAATCTGTCGAAAATTGCAGTCGTGCATTCGTTACACACACACACACATTCTGCCTTTTATAGATAGATATAATCAATTTAAAATCATAAAATATAATTTCAAAGGGTTGTATATTTGGGTTCATATCCTTTTCCTGTTACCCAGGGTTGTTATTAGCTGGAAAGGGAAATTAGACCACGCTACACAAATGTTCATTTTTTTTTATTCTATGCATCCGTGCGTTTACACATGCACATGTATATTTTATTCAATAGTAGACATTTAAATATTTCTGCAAAATAATGAAAGTAAAATTTAATAAGCTCGGTACTAGATTGTCCGTAAGGTCTCATCGATTCACAGTTGAATTGGCTAGATGTAACCGTAAGAAGGAGTGGTGCAAGGGTCACGTCGTTCCCTCTGAATCTTTGATACGTCCCCCCGCCCTCTACGACATCTCGATTTTCATAAGGTAGTGTTCATATAAAATAAAAATTATCTACAATAATGGATTACGTACAATGTAGGTGAACAATTCAACTAGAAAATTTAAAATAAATACAATGTAAATACCTATTAGCGAGATGTCATAATTTAATAGATCATTCCATCTTAAATAAATCAACAATGTGTTGTGGCAACTTTTAAAATCAACTTGAGACTTTTCTTGTTAAAAAGTTAAATAATTTAAGATTATGGATAAAAAAAAAAAATAGTGAAATTTATAGAGTGTTTTTTTTTTTTTTTAGATTTAGCATGAGCAAAAGAAATTCACGGATTTGGACGAAAGAAAAAAAAGATCCCAGAATGACGTTAAAATTTTCATTCCTTTAATCGTCAGTTACTCTGAGTTTAATTTGTAACGTATATAAATCTAGGTAGAAAAAATGAAAATGTTAAGATAGCGAGGGTCACTAAGCACTGCCCTGTGTCCCCACTTAGACTTGGGACACCTCCGATCGGGGATTCAGGGGTAGAACTCACCTGCCTTACCGTAACTTCTATGCTAAGTTTCTTTTATCGCACTTCTCGCTTGTGGAACTTTCTTCCGGTTCTATGCTTTCCAGCCAATTTTGATATTCAAAAATTTAAATGTGATGTCTATCATTATCTTCTGGATTACTCTTCGTTTCTTCTTCTCGACCCTTTAATAATATTTCTCTTTTGTTTTTCTTTCACACTCAGTAACCCTTTTTGTGTCTTAGTGACTTTACTGCCTTGCATGGGTTGAAATGATTAAAAAATAATGAAAAATAAAAAGTTCAATGAAATTAATAATTATCAAATTGTTTTTTTTTTTTAAATGTCCATAACTTTGCTTTTATTGCTCAGCCCAGGATAGAGGTTGTCCAAATTTATCGTGGGGTATGTTATTCTAATTTTAAGCTCTCTGTGTGTGTGTGTGTGTGTGTGTGTGTGTGTGTGTGTGTGTGTGTGTGCTTATGTATATCTTTAATTGAATTTAATTAAGTTACTTACATATAACGCACTCATTAGATATATACATGGAAAGTTACACGTAGACAATACGTGACAGACAGACAATCAACTCTTCTTTTTTTTATATAGATTTCTCCAAATATTTTAATGGCACAGTCGACTGCATAATTAAGTCATGTTCTGAAAAGCAGGCAGCGTTTACTTAATCTGAATTTAAACATTAAACACCGCATTGAAAATAAGAAAAAACTGGCCTTGGGCCAGATTACGTTTCGGTTTATCCAACGCAACCTGGTTCATTTTTCCTTCATATATTTCATGTCGACGTGGTGTAATGGCTAACAAGCCTATCTCGCTAGAGCAATTTACGACGCTTAGAAAATCATTTAGGCACCTCGACGTGGTGTAATGACTAGCAAGCTTGTCTCGCGAGATCAATTTACTACTGATCCGCACTTTCGACCTAAGCTACGCTTAGAAAATCATTTGGGCATTTCAACGTGGTTTAAAACCTCACCACGGCTTGACCCAAGCCTTGTGAGTGAGATTAGTGAGATGGAACCCTTGAGAGCCGTCGATGATTGGGCTAGCAAGGAACAATTATATGTGTGGGGGGATCTGTGTTACATTGGATAATAGACATATCGTGTCTACTCATCAAGGAAGGCACCGTAGTTTTCTAACCCATGTATTTCTTATGAATTTCATATTTTCTCTGATTTTCATCTTGACATCAAGAAACTGATTAGACAACTGGAAAGGATCAGTATAATAAGTATGAGACGAGAGGATATATTCTCATGTGTTCATTTTATGAAAATTTTTATAACTGCTATTTTATATCTTAATGGGCATTCACTCTTAAAATTAAGTTGGCAATAGTTTCTGCTGGTGTTTTATATATATATATATATATATATATATATATATATATATATATATATATATATATAACGAAGTGGTGAATGCGTTATTACTGAATTCTACGTTCCCTTTTCCTTAAAGAACTCAATAATGTAAAACAGACGCTAGTTAACAATGGTTTTCCTAACTACCTCATCGACCACCAGATTAGACGTTTTCTTTTTAAAGTAACTAATAGCAATACTGAACATACAGATAAAAACAATACCTTCTACAAGAAGAATCTACTTTCAGAAATACACAACCCCACTCGACCTGAACAAGAAAATTCAATTATGTTACAAAAAATTTAAAACAGGTAACCTTATAAAAAATAACACACTTGCAAAATCAAAACAACAAAGAACTAACATTATTTACGAGTTCAAATGCCCCTTAAGGATCTGTGTCCCTAATCAAACCAAACTCCTAAATAATTACATTGATCATACTACTACATGCCTATCTAGACAACTCACATTACACCTACTCGGCCATAGCTCCATTAGTACTCATTTAAATACACACGAAAACCTACCAAATTCCATCCGAAACATACTAGTAGAAAATGCAATTATAACAGCCTCATCCACATGTAAAAAAGATTAAAAATAACGGAAGCCCTAATAATAAAAATAAAAACCTAACATTCAATACCATTATCTACGAACACGGTCACAATGTGATGATTGTGTTCAAAAAATAAAACATTCCTATAGTTTCAGAAACATGCATAAAAAAACACATTCAGTTAAAAAAATAAATAATAAAAATCGCCTTTGATAATCGCTAAGAAAAAGCGCTCGGATATGCAGAACTTTTGGACAGTTCTTACACACTTTGTGTCCAGAAAATAAAACGCTTGTATGAACACAAGAAAAATTAAATAAAAAGCTTAATCGCAATACCTTGTCAGTCGTTTTTAACGAAACATATATACAAAAAAAACTGCATTCATTTTGGTGCCACCTCGTTCCCAAAAACCGTTACAGATGATGTCACCATAGACTGTTTCAAACTTTCAGCTTTCCAAAAAATACAGTATGCAGACAAAGGAATCCTGCCTACCACACAGACATTATATATATATATATATATATATATATATATATATATATATATATATATATATATCTCCAAGGCCGGTGTGAACTATGACCTAACCAGATATGGCGCAAGCCTGATTGAGGACACAAGACAGTGTTTTGTGATATTCTTATCAATATTTGCTTTTTTTTTTCTACCTGCATTTACGTGACAAATTAAACTATTAAAGAATTTTAAAATTCGCAGATTTTGAAACCATTTTGAGGTCTCTTTTTTTTCCTTTGAGTTTTTTTTTTTTTTTTTTTTTGTCCAAATCCGTGAATTGCTATTGCTTATGCTAAGTCTCGAAAAAAAATAACTCTATAAAATTCACTATTTTTTTTTTATCCATTGTATTAAATGTGTTAAATTATTCAACTTTTAAAAAGATCTCAAGTTGATGTTAAAAACTGCCGAAAAGAATTGTTGATTTAATTAAAGTCCAAAGATCTATTATGACATGTCTTTAATTTGTATTTAAATACATTGTATATATTTTCAATTTTTCTAGTTGTTCACCTATATTGCATATGATCCATTACTGTAGATAATTAGGCTACAATGAAATTTGTATTTTATATGAATACTACCTTATGAAAATTGAAATGTCGTAGACGGGGCTGTATCATAGATTCGTAGGGACGTATCATAGATTTGGTGGGCACGAGCCCCTTGCACAGGTTCTGTCTATATCTCTACACATGATGTATCTTTATATTATTATACTAGCAGTAGAGCCCGGGGATGTAACAGTAAGAGATAGATCAAGTATCGACCATCATAAAGACTGAAAAATAAAATTGACAAAGATTATTGTTTAAGGTTGACGGACACGCATGTCTTAATTAGTTTTTTGTTTGTTTTTTTTTTTTTGTTTTTTTTTTGTTGTTTGTTTTACGAATTGGTCAAACTCAAACAAAAACATTGTTTTCAATCGTTATGAGTCTATCGATTGAATAGAATTTTATTATAAACAATTGTCTTGTAAATGGAATTTTTAAAGCATTCTGAATGTAAAAATAAAGAAAAAATGTGCAAGACAATAAGAAACACTACCTGCCAATAAAAAGTGAAGTTTTGTTGAAATCTGTTGAAAAATGTAGGAAATCCAATCCCATATATAAACGAACACACACACTCACACAAACAACCTAGGTTTTATAATAAGTATAACTCGATATGAGTTGTCCCCCTTTCATTCTCACGATGCCTCTTAATCGTGTTTTCAAATTGATTTCGTGCAAAAACAATTGTGTTTTTCCAATTTTTGGCGCTGTCAGAACCACCGCAAGGTAATTTTACGTAGTCCTGTGAAGTTTTGTTGAAATCGGTTGAAAAATGTAGGAAATCCGATCCAATATATAAACGAACACACACACACACACACACAACCTGGGTTTTATAATAAGTATGATTATTGACATATGTTTTCAATGTCAGCCATTTTTGTTTTTTGAGTTCTGTACACAGTTGTTTTATTCTGTTTGATCGATTCTACTTTGAAAAGGAGGATAACAGGTGAGATTTTTTTTGTCTGTTTTGTCTCTTCCTTTCAACTTTTGTTTTTTTTTAATGTTTCTGGGGATTATATCCGCTTTTTATTGTACATGTCTGCTTTAAATTACAATAATTTTGCACCTCTAAAAATCTTCAGAAAAATAATAGGTGAAAACTACCTACATTTTATAAAAAGAGAAAAAGAAAAGTATAAAAACCATTATGGAGAGAGTGTAAAGAGACAAAACGATGAAAAGGAGAAATACCCACAGCATTCTACGCATACGCACACACACAGACACAAATGAACACGTACGTATATATGTATGTGTATGGACGCGTGGTTGAGTGATATCGTTATATATATATATATATATATATATATATATAACGATATCATTATATATATATAAACTAATATTTCACACAATACAAGGCCCAAGAGCCACTCAAGGTACAGGGTTACTGTGTGGGGTTATATTAGCGTAGGAAGGGACAAGCGTTAGGAATATAGAGCTGAAGTAGACTTTAGAAAGGAACCGGAAGCCAAATCCTAAACAGGAAACAAGGGGTAAATCTCTACTCCTGTTCAAAAGACCGGACCATAGATTTCTTTAAGCAAAAGTGAAAAATTCAATATAATTAATTCCATCTATACGATAACTATTTAATTACTTTAAGAAAAAAAAAATTAATTTGAAAAAATTTTTTCTTAAACTTAAAATTTTTTACAAAATTTTTAAATTTAAAAAAAAAATATTAAATAAAAAAAATAAACAAAAAAGTAGTGGCCATGCTTCATTTGCAACTTAAAACTATTTCATTAGGTTGGGTGATTTTATAACATATCAACGCTTGTGTTATTTAATGACGAATTTTGTATCGAGCCCCCAATGAGGATCGAAGTCAATAGTAATAGTCAAACATTCCACACTGAGGCATCCCAACATTGTTTCAGACGCTTAACTAGGAAATACACATTTATTTGGCTAGCCTATTATTTATCTATCACTTAAATGTTTGACTGCTCATTTCTGAGTACACCCATCTGCTAGGGTGGCCAGCTAATCTCTGTTGCAGACGCCTGCTCAGGCACATTGTATTACTTCAATGTCCCCAGAGCCAATCTTACAAATACAAGGAGAGTGTGTATAATCTGATATGATCAATAGTTTTGAATATAGCCAATAAGCTCAAACCCTCAGTCAAGATGACTGTGATAACCATTGATGGGTAGGAAGCTGTTCTGTCTACCCAATTTCAATTTATAAGACTTTGCTGCATGCTGGGATCCTCTTCCCAGGCCAATATTATAAAGAAGTCACCACCTGGGGAGAATCAAACTTGAGTCTAATGGTGAGCATTAGAACACTAACATGCTAACCACTTAGCCATGTAGCATTGCAACTCAGACCAGATACCAGGTTCATCCTCAAGGTGCAGCTTCTTCCAGTTAAATGCTTGTGACTTTAAAAAATAACTCTTTGGCCAGCTCATTGCCCACAAAATAAAACCATGAGCTGATTGTAGCAGTAAGCAAATATTATTCTGGTTGTAATCTACTGCTATAGATGAGCAAGGCAGAGGATAGATTGTAAACAGGCAAACCTTCCTTTTCATGTCATGGTGAGCAGTCATGCCTTTCTTGGGGTTGGCTGGTAGTGACCACTGTCTTATAGAGAACCGTGTTCTTTGTCTTGTCATCTTTGTCTAGAAAGTTAATTTGTCAAGAACCCAAGCTCTTGCTTGTTGTACTCGGTGATCTTCCTTCACAGTCATCCAACATGGTTTCTTGTGAGGCCAAGTCAATAACTGTTGAACCAATTTCTGCAACATCATTCAGATGTTTTTATCTAACAAGATATAAGCTGACACTGATATTGTTACAGTCATCTCTTGCATAAATACTCAATGTTTGAAAACTTTTTCTGAACTGACACTTTTATTTATAAATTTTATCAGTTTTAAAGTAACAAACTGAATTTAAATTTGTTAGCTCTCTCCACAAGTTGACCTCACTGGAGTCTATATAAGCCAGTCACCAGTGCCTTTTCAGTTGTGGTGGGGGAGGCATTTAGGTGAGGTGGGCTGTGAGTAGTAATTTGTTCACTGTAATTAGTTGACCCCATTTTCATGGGGGGGATGAGCAAATGATTTTCTTTCGAAGTGGGTGATAATGTTCATACAAAATTTGTTGGGTTAAATTTGACCAAAATTTAAATAATTATATATATATATATATATATATATATATATATACTTATGGTTAACCCAATACAGAGACCAAATTGCCATTGACGATAGGTTACCAACCAAGATCATTGTAAGGGAGGGGAGACAGGGGATTAAGAAAGGCACATTATGAGGATATGTAGGATAGATATCAGTTGACCCTGAACTTGAGGAGACCAAGATTGTAATTTTCTTTTTCATTTTTTTATTTTTTTTTTCTTACTCCTTACTAATGGAATATGAAGAGGTCAAGGGATAATTTGCCACTGTGAACATGCCATTATGGAGGAGGTCTGAGCTGGGGGAACTAAGAAATGTAACTTGTCCAAACATAAGCTATAATAATAGCGGCATCATTTTTTCACTTCCATATTCAAATAGATCAATAGAAAGAAATAGAAATAAAATGCAATAAATAAAATATTAGTATTATTATGATTATTACCATTATTACTACTAATAATAAATAAAACATAATAATAAATAAAATTATATTACATAATAATATTATACAATAATGATAAATAATATAATGATAAATATAAAATATCAATAAATAAAATAAAAAATAACAAATAGATTAATAAATAAGATAATAGTAATAAATAAATATAAATAAATAAATTTTTGTCAATTCCTCAGAGGAAAGAGTGTACAAATCCAGTTTCATATGTTAAGATTTTATTAAAATACTAAAATATTTACCTGAATTTTTAAACTAATGGAAATAACTAAAGTAATATTGACATAGCAGTGTCAAAGAAAAAACATCTTTTTGATATGTTTTTTTTTTAAATTTTACTTGTGCTTTTATTTATTTATTTTTTTTTTTTTTTTTTACATGTTTCTGTAGAACTTTTTCAAGTTTTTCCCTTGCCTCATAGTCTAATTATACATTTTTAAAATTGTTTTTTTTTTTTTTTCCAGTCAACAAAAAGACAGTATGATTGCAAATAAAGTTCAGATGATTCAAATTTAGAGGTTTACAATGAGAATATTATTCACTGAATGTCTCAAGGTTGGGGGGATTGAAATAACCAACTATGCAAATGGTGATGGTAATATTTGTCATTTCCTTATAAGGAAACATTTGGTATTCATTAACTGAGTAGCCAGGACTGTTTTCAGTTGAAATTCATATAATCTTTCTTAAAACACTTTTTTAGGAAAATAGATTTCTCAAGTCCATTAGCTTTATCCCAATTTCCATTATTGATGGGGGTTTCCTTCCTAACCTTTTTGTTTGAAGTGATGTGGAATGTCCACATCTGGATTATATCATTATTTTCTCTTCAAGTTATATGTGCTATCCATTTAAGTTGTTGCTGCTGTTGGTGGTCCTCAAGTGATATGGTTTCTGTTATTTTTACAGTTCTTTGTGATTGTTATTACCAGATCCACAATGTTCAAAGGAGGACAATGCTAAGACTTATTCACTCGAAGCCTTTTTCCCCATTTGATCTTAGGAGTTGGTTGTATACACCCGACAGTTTAGATATTTCTGAATGGGTTTGACACCGTGCATGGCATCCATATGAAAGCCTTGATGTGATGAAGTTGATTAAGAAGATGACTTTAGTTTACATGTTGATGTTTTGGTTTTATGGCAGTTGGTGGTATTGGGTGAGACTACTTCTAGCACTATGTTCTATTTCTCTTTCTTCTATGCTTAATTTCTTATAGCTGATCCATATTCCGAAGTATCTGAAGTGTTTAGTATTTATAACCTCCACGTCCTGTATTTTTATGATGGATTCAGGGAAGTTGTCACTACTGCTTTGATTTCAATTCCAGATCACAGTTTCTGTTTTGGAAAGAAAGATTGAATATATAAATTACACAGAGCCGGAGCAAGGGTCTCATGCACTCCCAAAATTTATGATACACGCCCCCAACTTCACTACAGGACAATTTTCATAATGTAGTATCCATAAAAAATACAAATTTTATTCTAACCTAATAATGTACAATAATGGATCATATGCAATATAGCTGAACAACTTGAACAGAAAAATTGAAAATAAATACAATGTATCTAAATACAAAATTAGAGAGATGTCATATCTATCTTAAATAAATTAACAATGTTTTGCAGCAAGTTCTAACATCAACTTGAGATTTTTCCTGTTAAAAAGTTGAATAATTTTAATACATTCAACATTATGGATAAAAAATAGTGTATTTTATATTGTGTTTTTTGAAGACTTAGCATGGTCAAAAGAAATTCACAAATTTGGATGAAAAAAAGACCACAGAATGACATCAAAATCTGTCATCCTTTATTAGTTGTGTTTAGTTTATTTTGTAATGTAAATAAATGTAGGTAGAAAAAAAAAGCAAATGTTGAGAAGATAGCTAGGGTCACAGAGCACAGGACAGGGGCCTCCAATCAGGCTTGCCTCTACTCCAGTCAGATTTGGATGGATGGATCTCTCTCTCATATATATATACAAGTGAACATAGAAGTCAGCACTCAGTTGACAGGCTGTTTCAAGATGGGTGCAATCGTCAGGCTGCCTGATGATTGCGCCTAGCATGAAACAGCCTGTTGCCTCTGAGTGTTGACTTCAATGTTCACTTTTATATTTATATTTACATCTACATATGCACTATCTTTGATACTGGGCACTTTATCCCATAAATATAGCACACCTTAAAACTATATTTCTTTTTATATTTATTTATATATATATATATATATATATATTTCTATTTATATACTTATATATTTATAGTCAAACCTAGTGAGCCAGTTTTTTAAAACCTTTTTTCCTTCGATAATTGATTTAATTATTGGCAAATCAAAATTCGAAGGTTTTTCGAGATCCATATAGTTACCTATATATATATATATATATATATATATATATATTATATATATTATATATATATATTATATATTATATATATATATTATATATAAAGAAAGAACAGTAAGATATATAATCTGGTGTTCTGATAGATATTTTTATTTTTACAAAATAGTGCTCAATGTAAATTTACAGAGCATTAATATTATAAATTAATTGATTTAAAATAAAACACACAGTTCTAACCATGTTTTAAACATGAACTGTGTAGCGGAAAAAAAAACATTTTAAATCAATATAATATATATATATATATATATATATATATATATATATATATATATATATATATATATATATATATATATATATATATATATATATATATATATATATATATATATATATATATATATATATATATATATATATATATATTTCCCACCAGTGGAATATGTTGCCACATCACCAACATGGTAGGCATTACTGCTGTGGTTTCTATAATAAGCAGTTTTTTTTTTGTAGGATAGTTGAATGTGAAATGGTGATCCAAGAGTAGTAGAATGTGTAGCTTGTATAATTGATAGTGGCTCAGATTAAGAAATCAGAGAGCCAAGTTCAAATTCCAGTCAAGCTCATTATATTCACTTACAGGCAAATACCCTTGGAGAAAAATATGAATTTATTCCCCCTCACTATGGGTTAAATAGTAGGACGTATGTGGAAAAATCAGTTTTATCTCCTCAAAAATTGTTAATGCAGTATTCCCTTGCAAAAAAAAAAGATTTGGTCTTACAATGTTTCAGCTTTAAAAAATCCACCAACGGTTGATAAACCTTAAAAAAAAAAATGGTGATACACAAAATCATGTAGGCAGGCATTATGTATCTGTAATATTAGTACCAACACTTAATTTACCGTATTTCACAGCATATAAGGCGCGCTTTTCTTTTTTCTTTTTTTTTTTACTAAAAATATCTTTTAAAATTTCCCTGCATCATATATACTATATGAAGCTTTAAAATTCACGATAGTCAACCGAAATTACTGACCTGGCAACTCCTTTTAGCTTAAACTTTAGCATAATTTTCATATACCTATTGTCATTATTTAAAAGGCTATTATGCAGATTAAAGTGTTAGCATTGATAATATTCATTATATTAATTTCATCACATTTAATATTAGTACTTTGTTTCACTAAAATTATATGCAATAAATTCAAATTATATATTTGTAAAATATATTTGTTTCATTAATATTTTTCTTGCGATAACTTCCAGTTGCATTGGTATAAATACAATCAGAATTTTTATAACCTAATTATTCCAATAAGACGTTTACAAGACGCAGGTTGTAAAAATCATATAAAGGATATAATAAAGTTTTTATAGGCTCATGTTCTTTTTTTTCTATTATTTTTTTTTTAATTGTAACCATGGCTTGTTTAACCAAAATAACTCATATAGCCTAAGCTGTACCATTTACTAATAATTTTACTAATTACTAATTTTTTCTTGATTTTTCGCTGCTGAATGTGGGATGCACATTATACACCGTCAAGTACAGTAAATAACAAAAATAATAAAATCCCATATAACCATATATGTTATTGTAATTATTTCTAATGGCACGTTTAAACCACTATTAATATAAGCCTAATAATATTTGGAATTAATATATCTGCTGCCAGAAAAGTTGGTTCATAACCTATCTAAAAATGCATCTAAACAAACCAGAACATGAAGCCAATGCATTCCCAACTAGAAAAATCAAAAAAATGCAGCAGAACAGATCAACTTTAAAAAGCCACAAGGGAGAAATAGGCAGAAAAATCTCTGGCAAATGGCAAATACCCTATTGGAGACAGCAATCCTGTTGCAGATCAAACACTTATCTGTCAGTGACATCCATGCACTGGTCTGAAACCAGAAACTGCAGGATTCATAATTACCGTCCAGAAAAAGTGCCTTCCAAACAGGAACTACTAATGTAATGCCCTGTAACTTAACAGCAACCCACGTCTGGAAACAATTGACCAGATAATATCTGGGCGGGAATGACTGGCGCCAACAGAGTACTTGCAACATGATAGAGATACTCAGTACATACAATGGCCAGTATGTCACGCATTCAACGTCCCTCATAAAGAGAATTGGTGGGAACATTACAATCTCCCCCACCACCAATACCACCAAAGGTTGTACTGAATGAAGGGGTTACCATTCTCGGAAACTGACATGAAGTGGAAAGATTATATTGGATCAATTGCTAAATCTGATGCTAAGAAAGTGGAATCACTATGTTGTGCTAGACAATTTTTCTTGTCAGAATCTATCATTCTTTGAATATTGCTGCTACATTTGGTCTGGTACTTATGTTATGTATTTAGAGATTCTTGATAAAATCCAAAGAAGGATCTGCAATTTTACAGGTCCTGATTTAGCATCTTGGTTTCAGTTGTAATATAGCTTCCCCGTACCTTTCTTGTAAATACTCACATGGTTTTTTTGTTATGATCAAGTATTCTCTATGGTATCTAGACTTTATGAATTTGAGCACAGTACTATATTGGCAGCTAGGTCTCATCATTATGCAGTTTACATAAGTTCTATGCTAACAGGCACTTCTCTCACATTTCTCGCTGATGGAGCTCTCTTCCGGCTTCTTGCTTCCCAGTCAACTTTGATCCTCAAAAATTTAAATGCAATGTCAATCATTATCTTCTGTCTTCTTAATTTCCTGTTCTTTTAGTGTTCTTTTTTTCTTATACTCTCTCACTCTAAACCCCTTGCATCTTAGTGGATATATTACCTTGCTTGGGGGTGAAATCATTTTTAAAAAAGCCTACTACTAGTGGGGTGTCTTCAACTATGTTAAGTAATAAATTAAAAATTCATCTATATAATAAATGCAAATGTCAGTATATCACTGTGTCACACTTTTTCAACTTTACTCCTAGAGGCCGTAACCCAACATATCATACCATTTTTGAATCAGGCCAACTCTGTGAGAAAATTAAAAATATTCCGGGCTGGATCCAAACACGCAATCCTAAAATTTTGCATTCCAAAGTTTTCATTACTGCGAATGCTTTTGGATTCCACCATCTTGTCTTCTACAGTTAAAATAATTAAAGGGACACAACTCTTTACTTTTCAATTGCACATGTTCAAATGAAAAAAATGGGAAAACAAGGGATAAACATCTACTCCTGTTCAAACAAACTATGGAGGAGTTTGAACCGGGCGACAGGCAAATCAATCTACTCTTATTGGCGGGGGAGAGAGAAAAAATAATAAGTGAAAAAAATTTCAGATTTCAGCCACAGACATTATAGAGTTGAAGTAGACGTTAAAAGGTACCAGAAACCCAATACTAGACCGAAAACAAGGTATAAACCTATGCTCCTGTTCAAAATGACGAAGAAAAGAAGGCCTGGAGAACTTAACACTCACAGGGCACGTGGAAGGAAGCAGAAACAGGAGGAAAATCGCAAACTGAGATGTTTGGGAGAATAAGGACCATGGGGACAATGTGATGGTGGCTCCTGTCACCGGTTTGAGCAAAAAGGTGCTAACCTCGAATCACTGGTTGAAGGACTCATTTTACGGGGGAGAAAAAACAACCAACCACCACAGCTAGGTCAGAGTAGTTTTTAAATTTGCTTTTTGTTCCTTTAAAAACTGGTTAACTTAGCTAGGGAGTGAATGATCATTGGTCAAATTTTTCTATTTTTAGCACCCTCTCCCATTTTACGCGTTTCAACGCTGCAGAAATATGGACAGATACCATACCCCCCTTTTTTATTCAGAATTATTCCTACAATTTTTCTGTACTGTTGTACAAAAACGCCTATGCCTATTTGTCGTCCTGGGTTGAAGCTTGAAACCTCATATACAGTTATGCACGTTTTTCTTTGCTCTTAGTATTCTGCACAAATGATACTGTCTTATCTTGAAGACCGTTTTTTAGTGAAAGCTATACAGTCTTCTGTGTTAGACAGAAATCCTTATGTATCTGTCTATATTTCTGAGATGAGTTATTATGTACACTATTTACATTATTCAGACTATTGTCCTCATCTTTGTCGCCATATTTATAACGTTTCGGCCGTTGTACGCTCCGGCCTTCTTCAGGTGGTTGGAATGTCGAACTGAACCCTTTATTTCGCTCACTGGGGTAGACTGTTCTAGTTCCACGTGCAATGTTTAATGGATATCAGTTTTCAGTTATCGCCTGTTAGTTCCCATCTGAAAGTTCTCTACTGCCTTAACCGGGTACTGAACTCACAGTCTTTGAGTCCTGACACTGGATCTAACCAGCACATTATCCACTGTGCCATGTGCCCTTTTGAACAGGAGCATAGGTTTATACCTAGTTTCCGGTTTAGTATTGGGTTTCTGGTTCCTTTTAACGTCTACTCTATAACGTCTGTGGCTGAAATTTTATTCACTAATTATTTTTCCTCTCTTCCTCGCCAATAAGAGTAGATAGATTCGCCTGTCGTCCGGTTCAAACTCTTTATCTTTTACTGCTGCAAATGAATAACAAGATTAGCCACTGCTTTAATCACTTTCTCTATTTACACTATTTATATTCGGACTATTGTCTTCATCTTTATTGTTATCATCATAACGTTTCGACCGTTGTACTTTCCGGACTTCCTCAGGTTTATATTGATCTGGTTAACCTACAGGGAATTCTGAAGTGGACACTTTATTTAATCTACAGGGATAGATGACAGGGAGTTGTAGTATTAATCAGCAGACAGGTTTATGGCTCCAAGTTCACTACAACAAATTGTTCTACGGGCCTAGTGGATTAAAGCATTAGTTCGTGAATTTGGTGACAGATTGTAAGTTCAATCCCTGGGCCGGGCAGTGTGTGGGAACGGGCGAGCGATAACTGAGCAGTACTAAAAATAAGAAAAGACAACAGCCTACCGCCGTAGACTAAAGAATTGAACTGTCTATATTTCTGAGGTGAGGTATTGTAAATCTTACTGTTGTCCTCGTTTTTATTCACGACGTTTCGGCCATCTTAGGCGCTCTGGCTTTCCTCAGGCCGATTGGTGATTGGGATTTTTATATTGTTCTAGTTCCATTATTCCGGATATCTCAGTTATTACCTTGAATTAAACTCTAAGTTTGTTTTTGGGGGGTTGGGGGGTTGTAATTGGGGTTGGGGTATTTTTTTTTTTTTTTGGGGGGGGGTGTTTTTTTTGGTTTTTTGTTTGTTTTTTGTTTGTTTGTTTTTTTGGTTTTTGTTGTTGTTGTTTTTCTCCACTGCAGTAGCCAGGTATTAAACTAACATCTCTTTGGGTCAAGTCACTGGGTACCATTAACACTTTTATCCACTGGACCATGTGTACTTTAGGACATCAGTGTAGGAATTTTGAGGACTTTCAAACATAATGTCTCAGTAATCATTTTTTTTCCCAGAGCTCATATTACAATTTTGTTATTATTGCTTTTCTCTAGCACTGCGTATTACTGGTTCCCACATTGTATTCAATTCTATGTTTGGTCGGCGTAGGAGATTTTTGTGGCCTAGCATAAGTGCTGATTCCTTAACTTTTCGTATATTTCATTGATGTCTTCTGTCTATTATTTCAACCTCATCCCACAGGGGGCGGCGATCTCCCTTTTCCCTTCATATGTTGTCCGCTACGCCTGATTTTAATATTTTCCCTCGTGTTACGGCTCTACGATGTTCTTTCAATCTTATCTTAAAAGGCGGCCTGTTTTTCCTTTCTATTTCTTGCCACAACTGCACGGGATAGGGTACACACAGTCCTTAGTCATGTTCTCTTCTATGGAAAGAAGTGTCTGCGAAGTGTCGAACTACTTTTGAAGGTCGCCTGAGGTTATATTGACTACAGATATTTTGTATTTTCACCAATACTCACTTCACATAGGATAGGCAGACCGAAGCTGTTTTCTAAGTGTTGTTATCCCAGTTTGTCAGATCTGCTTCCATGCACCCAGGGTAGTTGTTACGTTGTAGGGTACTGCTTATACTGATCATTTCTCGTTCATATGCATCTGGGTCGCCACTTACGAATTTTGCTAGATGCTGTAAGCAACGGACGATCCCTTTCTTATGGGTGGTGGGAGTTGAACTTGAGTTATTTTCAGGTAAATGTTGGTTTGCGATATACGGATGTCTTGAAGCCACCCTCTGTTCCAGATATTAGTACATCCAGGAATGCAAGTTTGTTGTCGTTTTCTCTCTCCATTGTAACTGTATCGATGATCTTATTGAGTTCTCATGGTTCAGTAATAGCTGGACCTCTTCCTGCTGTAACCAAAGTATGAAGGTGCCATCTATGTATCTTAGCCATAGGGTTGGCTTTAGTGATATGGATGCTAATGCCATTTCTTCGAAGTATTCCATGTATATGTTTGCCATTGCTGGTAATAATGGCGAGCCCATTGTTAAGCCTTCATCTTGTCGATATATGCCTGATCCCATTCCGAAATGCGTTGTTTGTGTACATAAAGTCAGCATCTCCATCAGGTTATCTATTGATATACTGGTCCGCTCTCCTAGGAATGAATCCGATGCCAGTCTGTCCTTGACTACCGATAGTGCCCCCGCTGTGGGTGCCTTGGTGAACAAATTCACCGCGTCCAGGCACACCATCTGGTTGGATTGGATGGGAGCATCTTTGGTTATTTCCACGAAGTGGGCGGAGTTTCGGACATGCAAGGGACTTTCCTATTAATGGGTTGATTATATCTACAAGGAGGCGATTCTGAGTGTGGCTAACGACCGGCGTAAGCGGAATACCAACTTGGTCAATTTTGGGGAGACAGTGCATGTTACCCAGATTGTTATACACGTTTCCCACAGCGGTCGAAACGTTTTGATAACAACAACAAAGATGGAGACAATAGTTCAAATATAATTAGTGTAAATAATTAAATTCAGACAGAAACGTATAAAGTCTCAATAGTCTAGCTTGGATCAGGTTAGTGTTCTGTATTGGAGAACCGTTTGCCGGTCCGCTCCCCAGTTTTTGTGGGCTAACACTTTCAAGTGGCGGGGGTAGTGGTACCTGTTAGGGTCCCAGCTATGGGCAAATAGTTAACCGCCAAACTGTGGTCGAAAAACTGAAAGTATGAAAATACATTTTTATAGTAAAGTACCAGCAATACATTTTTCGAAAAAAAATATTCCCAGCAGTACATTATATGTTAAAAAAAAAAAAAAAATTCTCACAAGAAAATTAAATTTCAGAATTAAATGACCCATTGACATTGATATGCCGTAAAACAAAATAAACCTGATCCACTCTCAAGAGTTGTATTATTTTATTGCATTTTGTTCTCAGATATTTTTGGCGTGGTATGAACGTCAGTTTCTTGTCGTGATTTATTCCCAAGAACCTGTACTCGTCTACCTTTTGGGATTTCCGTCTCTCCGAGTTGCAGTCTAGGTTCAGTTTATTTTTATCAAAATATGCACAACATCTTGTTTCAGTTTTAGAAAAATCGTTATTAGTTATGTCGTCCTTGTTTAAATATTGCTGCAATTTCCTTATTCTGGTGTGGACATTTTTGGAACAGTGACTCGCAATACATACAAAGATCCACATAGACTTTTGACTGAGTTCTTTTGCAATTTCATTTATTTTAATACTGAAAAGAGCCACTGAAAATATACTTTTTTTTGTGACATTCCTTGTGGGGGGGGGCAGACAGAAAGGATCCAAGACCAACTTTAAAATTTCTATTCGAAAGAATGTTCACTATTTACATTATTCGGTCTATTGTCCTCATCTTTGTCGCCATAATTATTACAACGTTTCGGCCGTTGTACGCTCCGGCCTTCTTCAGGCGGTTGGAATGTCGAACTGAATCCTTTATTTCGCTCACTGGGGTAGACTGTTCCAGGCTGCCTTATGTGAATGGGTTATCAGAGAAAATACAAAGGATCTGCGGTCCATATAACATCAGGACAACCTTCAAAAGCTGGACGACACTTCGCAGATATCTCCCCGAGTAAGACCCCCAATAGGGGAGAACATGCCTAAAGACTGTGTGTACGCTATCCCGTGCAGCTGCGGAAAGAAATATAAAGGGGAGACAGGCCGCTCTCTTGAGGCAAGGCTTCAGGAACACCAGAAAGCTGTAACACGAGGGGAAGTGAAAAAATCAAGCGTGGCTGACCATATATGGAGAGAAAAGGGAGATCACCGCCCTCTGTGGGATCAGGTTGAGATCACAGACAAAGAACAACATTGGAAAATTCGTAAACTTAAGGAATCAGCACATATGCTAGGCCACAAAAATCTCCTGAGTCGACCAAGCATAGAAATTAATACAATATGGGAATCGGTAATAAGGAGTGCCAGAGAAAAGCGATAATAACAACAAAAATTGCGATATGAGCTCTGGGAAAAATGATAATAATGTAAATAGTGTACATAATACCTCATCTCAGAAATATAGATAGGTTACCAGAATTCATCAACAACATATCTTTCATTCCAAGGTTATATAAGATCTCGCGTGCTCACTGGGTACTCCCTAATTTCGGCCTTGTGCCACATCTAAGCTACGCTTGGAAAATCACTATATAGATCTCGCGGGATCCCATATTTCCAGGTCGTTTCGTAAACCTTTTCCAAGTCAAAGAATACAGTAGCCAGATGTCCATTTTTTATTAGTGCTTTCCATATAAAGCTTTCCAACCGAAGCAAGTGGTCCATTGTACTCCTGTTTTTTTTTCCCCCGAAAGCCACATTGTAAGTTTGCAGTGGTTGATGTTTCTAGACAACCTGACCGAGAGTCATCTTCTATGCTGTCCCTGCCTCGCTTGAAGTCCCCAGCCCACTTCTTCACAGTTGCATAGAAAGAGGAATCCTCGGCAAGTGTCTGTACCAGTCTCATAGATTTCCTTGGGATCAGAGCTTTCTTTTGCAAATATTTATATGACTGGCCGGCCTTCTGTTTCGTCCATTTTTAGAATTGTCGAACATCTCTCGCCTTTGTATCGGCCTCACTAGCACAAAGATTAAGAGAGAAATCTGGATTAGTTTTTTCTAGTTTTATAAGAAGTGGTAGTGTTTTGCCACAACAAAATTGTTCATCTGTGTCTCTTCTTCTTTTTGAACGACCCTCGTATTCACCTTTCTTGCCAAGATTTTGCATAAATAGCATGTTATAGATATCGGTCTATGATTTTCAGTGTCTGAATTGTCTTTTCCTGGTTTTGGAATCGGTAGGACAGTTGTTTGCCGCCATTGTTCCGGTAACTTCCCCTTTGTCCAGATATCTTCGTATATTTTTAGTAACAGTTTTAACCAATCTTTTTTGTGAGGGAGGGGGTATTTTAAGAATTCATAGTAGACATTGTCAGGTCCTATGGCTGAATTATGTGAGCTTTTAATGGAGTCATCTTGTTCTGTCAGAGAGAATGGTTTTCTTGTAATCTTCCAGATTTTCTTTTTTAAGTTTAATTTGTATTATTCTGTATTTTGTTTTATAGTTTGGAATTGTTGTTTAAAATTGTTTTTAAAGAACTTTTGAGAAAGTTTAGGTCGATATATTTGTTATAGCTTTTTGAACTATTATTTATTGAGTTGTTTTATTTATTGAGAGATGTTTTATTGGTATAGGTTGATATTTGCCGAAGATTTTTCTAGTCATTTCCCAAACTTTCTAGTTTTGGAAAATAATTTATTTTACTGGCATATTTTTGTCTTTTTGGCTTCTTTTATTGTTTTACGGGCCTTTGCTCTATTTGGCTGATCAGGTGGGGGGTTCTTTTTTTTAATTTTCTGAGAGCTATTTTACGTAGTCTACATTTATCATCGAACCAAGGTCTGTTTGGTGTTGGAGTTTGGGAGCGTACATTCTTCTGGTGTTGGAGTTTGGGAGCATACATCCTTCTCGTGTTGGAGTTTGGGAGCGTACATTCTTCTCGTGTTGGAGTTTGGGAGCATACATTGTTCTGGTGTTGGAGTTTGGGAGCGTACATTGTTCTGGTGTTGGAGTTTGGGAGCTTACATTCTTCTCGTGTTGGAGTTTGGGAGCGTACATTCTTCTCGTGTTGGAGTTTGGGAGCGTACATTCTTCTCGTGTTGGAGTTTGGGAGCGTACATTCTTCTCGTATTGGATTCTTGAGGCATAGTTTGCTATGGTTATTAGGGATTCTCTTAATTTTTCTACTGCTTCTATGTATGAGCAAGTGGGAAAAGTGTTCGCGTGACGCCTTTCATCCTTTAGGACTTCATCGAGGAAGTACTAAAGGTCGAAACGCGTCACACGAAAACTTTTCCACTTTGTCATACATCTTTCTCCCCAAAATTGTTTTTGATATATAAAAATTTATATATCGTTACCCTGTTTCTATGTTCTTTTGAGTTTGTTTTTATAGTCTTTCGATTTTTTTCCCAGTTGACTATGCTTAGTCTGCATCTAGGTGGATGTTCGTAGATCCCTTCACTGTTCCTCAGGGCGATAGGAAACTGGTAGCGACCGCAAGTATCGTCGTACTCCAGGTAAAGTTTAGGTAAATTGTCGGATCACACACGGCTTGGTCAATTTCTGACGGTTTTCAATTTGTTGGACTGATGTGTGTCCATCTTCTTTGGTTGAGCAGTCATTTTTATTAACAATAAGGTTCACCCTTTACAAGGCCCTGGGGCCACTCAAGGTAGTGTTACGTTTGGAGGCCATTTCTGTGTATAGGAGTGGGAGATAACGGTTAACCCTAACCTTGAACAGCTTAAGATTGTATTGATGAAGGAAGCATCCTGTTGGGAGTCGGTTCCACAGAATAGTGGTTCTCACCAATGGAATACGGAGGGTATGTGGGTGGCTTGCCACTATATAAGTGGCATGTCGTGTCCTTGCCGTGAAAGTTTGACTTGGCGAGACCAGGGAATGTAGTTCGTTCGAGCACTTTCCGTAGAAGTAGTGATAGAGTAGCGAGAAGCTGTGAGGAAGAGATTGAAGGGTGGAGAATAATTCGTCGCCCACAAGGCCTCGGAGACGCTTTTGGAGTCTATTAAGGCTAGAGAGTGAGGTCTGGGCAGTTCCCGCCCAAATATAACAGTACATAATTTTTGGCCTGACCTGATCTTGTAAAAGTTGAAGATAGCAGCATCAGCAGGAGTCAGGTACTTACTAAGGCGGTACAAGGAGCCGACCATTTTTCCTGCATCTTGAGCAATGGGTCGTTTGCCCGACTTCCACTTGAGGTCGGATGTGAGTTTCAGACCCAACAGTCTATAACGTTATACTTCATTATCCGCAATAAATTTTACTGTGATTTATTTTTTACCTTTTTTGTTTGTCTTCCTGGATCCCTAGATTGTATTGTGACTATTAAAAAGCCCGAGGAGAATGAAGATTTGAAACATTTTATGTCTATTAGAGGTGGGTTTTTTGTTGTTGGTTTGCCATGTTTTTATGGGGAGCTTCCGGATATATATATATATATATATATATATATATATATATATATATATATATACAAAGAAATAATCACACATAGAATCAATCAGCAATATTAATGCTATTATTGGCGATATCCATCGCTAGTAGTGTATAATGTATTCATTAAAATACTGTTAATCCATAGAATGATGTGATCCTCATTTATAAAACTGTTGTCTGTTGTTTCCAGTTTATATTTTTTTTAAATGCAAGTACTTTCGAATAATCCTTTATTCATCGTCGGGCATATCTTTTCCTTATAAAATCAAAACTAGGAGACGAAATAATTGTTTGTAGACCGAAAGATGTTTTTTTGAGAATGTGCTATTATTGACGGTTGTGTACAATATCGGAACGTGCAAAGACGCAACGCTAAGTTTTTCAAAATTTTAAGTGAGAATTTTATTTGAACTTTTCTTGTGATGTGGTAAATCAACGTATTCTATTTTTACAAGTGTTTTCAGTTAATATGCCAAACTAAGTATATAGTTCAATTAATATAGTGTTATGTCTTAGTACTAGTTTTTTTATATAGGAATTTTATATATAAACATAAAACATTAGGCAGCATATAATTTATATACAAAGAAATAATCACGCATAGAATCAATCAGCAATATTAATGCTATTATTGGCGATATCCATCGCTAGTAGTGTATAATGTATGCATTAATATATATATATATATATATATACGAGGGTCATTCAATAAATAAGGTTAATTTTTCGGTATAAGGACTTCTAATACAGATAGAAGCTTACTTTTTTTTATTTTTCAACGTAGTCTCCCAGCACTGTCACACTCTTTTCCCATCTGTGCACAAGCTTCCGTATTTCCTCAGCGTAAAAATCTTTGGACTGATGTCTCAGCTAGTCGCTCACAACACTTTTGACTTCATCGTCACTTTTAAACTTCGTGCCTCTCGTGAACGCTTTCAAGGGACCAAACAGGTGAAAGTCTGAAGCGGCAAGGTCTGGGCTGTAAGGGGGATGAGAGAGCAGTTACCAGCCCAGCTCGTTGATGGTCTGCACCGTTTGGGCTGCTGTGTGAGGCCTTGCGTTGTCATAATGCAAGATGATTCCTTCTGACTGATGACCCCTGCGTTTGTTCTTCTGTAGGCCTCCCAGGCCTGTCTTCATTCTCAACACTGCTCCGTCCTTCTTTAAACAATTTAGCCCACTTGTAGACATTTTTTGGATGAAACATGTGGCACCATACACAGTTGACATTCAATTTCAACTGGTTTGCACCCTTCAGCAACCAAAAACTTGATAACTGACCGCTGTTCAATCCTGGAGCATGCTTCTTGGTCGGCCATCTTTTTTTTTTTTTTTAATCTGCAAAAGAAATTAAATCCATGTGAAAAAGAAGTAAAACAAAAAAATAAAAAAGTAAAGCTTCTATCTGTATTAGAAGTCTATTATACTGACCTTATTTAAATTCACCTTATATATATATATATATATATATATATATATATATATATATACATATATACGAGGGTCATTCAATAAATAAGGGTGAATTTTTCAGTATAAGGACTTCTAATACAATTAGAAGTTGCCCGCCACATGACCGCTTATACACCGGGTCATCAGCCACCAGGTTTCCGTCCTCAGACGGTAAACAGGTGGTCTGATCGGAGGGTTCTAACCTTCTGCAGACTCGCAGTGTATTCTACTGCCCCAGCCGACAGGATGTGGTTAACAGAGATGATCGGATGCTCTTGATATAATAAGAAATATCTTTCTGTCCCATATGTTTTCCGTCAGTATTCCAAAAACATTTGAGCCAAGTTCTATTCTTAATTCTAAATATAATTATAATTTATTGTCATGAATTAAAGGTTGACAACTTTCTTTCTATAGCTAAAGTAGGCGAGACTCGTTATCACATGTTCTTCCGTACGATGGAAAATATTATAAAGAAATAGTAATGTTATAGATAGCCGTTTTCATTCAGGAAACAGTTTGCATTCATTGATCACGGGGCATTACTATCAGTTGAAATTTATAAAATGATTCTCTTAAAACATTTTCAGGAAAATAGACATCTCAAGTGCTCTTTCTAGTATTGGTGGGAGTTTCCTTCCTAACATTTTGTTTAGGGTAGTGTGGAAAGAAAACATCTTGATTACGTTATTATTTTTCCTTCTAGACATATGCGTTATCCGTTTCTGTTGTTGCCGCTTTTGGAAGAAAATAATAAAAGAACAGGAATTAAGAAGGCAGAAAATAACATTGCATTTAATTTTTTGAAGATCAAAGTTGATTGAAACTGAAAGAGAGAAGCACAAATGAAGAAACTGTTAGCATAGAACTGACGGTAACATCTTGCCATTTCAACTGTAAAATGATGAGACAATGCTACCGATCTAGGACTACGCTGAGATTCATAATGTCTAGGTGCCATAGGGGAAAGTTCATCAGAATATTTACGATAAAAAGTATTTATAGAAAAGGCACGGGGAAGTTATGTTACAGCAGTTGAAAAAAAATGACTGAACAATATTTGATGTTTTTATATATCAAAAATGCATTCAGTATTACTTTACAGTTTTCCTCGTGCATATAAATTATAATTGAATGTTCTGTTTAATAGGGCAAAATGTTCTAGTGGTTGATCTATTCATTGCTTATAAACATTATTTTTCGTGAGTACAAGCGTGTCCGCTAAAACCCATCTTATACGGTGAATTTCATGTCAACTGGACAGAGACCTTAACTAAAATGAACAAACAATTGTACCTACCGACCTGTATTTTCTTTTTCCATTATCCAAAGTGTACCCTACCAATTAGGCTACAGGAATCCATAAGGATAATGCGTACACCGCTTATTCAGACCTTTCAAAGTCTATATCGGCGAACTTTATTTTTGCACCAAAATTGTGAATAAAATGATTCGGTTTGGTTTATTTTTGTTTTACAGCATATCAACATCAAATAGGTTTCTTTGTTGCCTAGAAGATTTTTACAATAGATTCATTGTAAGAAATCAGTTTGTAGATCAGGTTTCATTGACGTATTTTTGTATAGTAATATAAATGTTGGGTCCAAAATCCTTTCAAAAATACTAAGGTTATACAAATTAAATATATAAGAAATATCTATCTCTGAGATGAGGTATTATGATCGCTTGCATTATTTACATTATTTGGACTGTTATCGTCATTTTCATTGCCATATTCACAGTGTTGATAGTGAAGATAGTTTGATGTATTTTGTTTTACAGCATATCAACCTGATCGAGTGGTTGGGCATTCAAGCCATGAGACACGGGTTCGAATCTCACCATGGTCGATTTGTCAGAAGATTTCGTGATGTTATTGAACTGGAGGGGGTCGATCCCAGCATTCGGCACCTTTGGAAAGTGCCTGAAAATCATACCATGGGTTGGCCCAAGCCTTGTGAGGGAAATTGAGTAGACGAAATAGCTGTGCTACCACGAAGTTAAGTCATCGTGGCCGAGGGTTTGAGCGTGCTGGCTTTGTACAAATTGTTGATCACGCTAGATAACACGCTCTTTATTTCTCAGAAATAAGGTCTGCTCAGCATAGTTGCAGTATAAACCACAGGTGGGCTCTGTGGGGGCTGAATAAACAGATGCGCCTGATAAAGTGTCTGCAATAAGGATTGGCTAGCCGCCCTAATAGACGGGTATCCTCAAATACGAGTGGCCAGAGACATACCATACTATATACATATCAACTTGAATGTATTATTTAATGCCAACAAGATTTTTACGATATATTCGTATGAATAGAATATGCATTTCAGTTTGTAGATCTGGTTTCATTGACGTATTTTTGTAAAGAGGTTTTTTTTTGTCGAGAGTTGCTGGTAATATTTTTTTTTTTCTTCAAAAATGTATTGCTTCTATTTTAATGCTTTCATACGTATATAGTCCTAGCATCGGCATAGATTTTCACAAATGATCTGAGTATACTCTTAGGCTGATCGTTTATGTAAAGTAAAAAGAGCGTTGGTCCGAGAAGTGGGCCCCTGGGAGCGCCTGAGTTGATTGCTAGGGCTCTGGCCGTTAACAACCACCTCCATAAAGGTCTTTATAATTTAGAAGACTCATCAAGTGATTTCATAGTTTGAGAGCTTGAGCAGCAAACCTTTGTCTCATACCTTGTCCAAGGCCTTCGAAAATTCACCTTGAGATGTATTTATTGTCAAGAGCCTCGATAATTCTGTGATTGATGGTAGTTAGGACATCAGCAATGGATCGGGTGACTCAAAATGCATACTGCTTGTCGCACAAGAGGGGCTCAACGATCTTCTCCACAACCTTACTGATTATTTTATTATTTGTTGTTGG
This sequence comes from Acanthosepion pharaonis, assembly GCA_903632075.3. NCBI lineage: Eukaryota > Metazoa > Mollusca > Cephalopoda > Sepiida > Sepiidae > Acanthosepion > Acanthosepion pharaonis. The sequence continues at coordinate 1,884,048 of CAHIKZ030002800.1, forward strand.
TTGCTATTATTTCATTTACTTGTGTTCATGTGTACATTTATAGTTTGTTAATTTGTTTATTATTTACTTAATTATTGGTTTAATTGATTTATTTTACGTAATTATTTATTTTATTTTATTTTATTTCATTATTTATTTGGTTCGTCTTTATAATTTTTATGTAACGTGGTAAAAATTTATTTTAATTTATTTTAAGATGGCTCAGATCGTTTATTTAGTAATTTGTGTTGGGCTTAGAAGGTGATTATTGCTATTTTCTCCAGATAGTTTACAGTTTTTCGATATATTGCTGTAGGATGATGCTGTTTTCTTTAGTTTCCATGCTAATTTTGTTGGGACTTAGTTTTTGGTTTTAATTTTTTTTCAATTTCCCATATATGTTTAGAAAGCATTGTACTGTTTGCGTATTTACCTTTTGTAAAGGATGTTTTGTGTGTGTAGATTCTTTGTTTCCAGTATCCTTCAATTACTCTTATGTAATTTTTTTCTTGGTTTTATATATTTATAATTAACCCAAACAAAGCAGTAAAATTACTAAGATACCAGGGGTTACTGAGTGTGAGAGAATATGAGAAAAAATAAATGAACAACAATTAAGAAGGCAGAAGATAACGATCGACATTGCATTTAAATTTTTGAAGATCAAAGTTGAATGGAAAGTAAGAAGCTGAAAGAGAGATCTACAAGTGAGAAGTGCAAGTGAAGGAACTGTTAACATAGAACTGACGGTAACATCTTGCCATTTCAACTGTAAAATGATGAGACATTGCTGCTTATCTAGTACAACGCTTAGATTCATAATTTCTAGGTACCATAGAGGAAAGTTTATCAGAATAATTATGATGAAAACATTTATAGAAAAGGCACAGGGAAGTTATGCTACAGCAATGGAAAAGTGACTGAAGCTGGGATGCCGGGTCAGGACCAAAGATATTGCCGATTCTTCTTTGTATCTTATCAAGAATCTCTAAATACTTGTCAGAAGAACCGAACCAGACCTTGCAGCAATATTCACCAATATATATATATTTATATATAGATTTTTTCTTTGACTCTGAACTTGAATGGTAGACGATTATTTTCGGCTAACGTACATGTTCTCTTTTTCTTTTCTGTTTTTCTTTTTGAACCATTTTTTCTCTTTCGTATTGGTTTCTTTATTCACAAATCAAGGCACCTAAGGTTTTCCGGACGAATGTAATTTCTTATATTTATAAGATTACAACTAGTATATATATATATATATATATATATATATAATTTTATTTATTCGTCTATCTTCAAACTTTTTTTATTTTCTACATTGTACATTTTCACTGTTCAAAATATTATCAGGATGGCAAAATGTAAAGTGATTGGATTTCTGACAGTTAACAAATGAATTAACATGAAAAGGATGCAGATGAACTGCCAATTTTCCAGTGCCCTTGTTGTGGAGAATGTTGTGTGTGCGCAACCCGGTGGGAGGATGCTTTTCTCTACGTGTGACCTACATCTTACCGTCACTCAGAAAAATAGGAATGTCACTGTCTATTTAAGGGAAATACATGGACGTAGTTGTAAATATCTGTGGCAAACAACAGTTAGGTCAGTAATTACCAGCATTCTGTTTAATTTGTGTTTGTTTTAAAATTTGTTTTCAGTAGGGTGCGGTGTGTGTGTGACTTAGCTAGATGAAAATTGGTGTGTAGTTAGTGATATGTTTTCTAATGATTGTATAAATTTAGCTTTAATTTGTTATCTCTTACTATATGCAACGTGTATTTTTTCTCCTATACCCTTAGTTTCAGAACCATGCCAGTTTATTTATTTTGCCAGATCAAAAGATCAAAGGTCACATTATCACAATTCAACACTCCCCCTCTGAACCACTAATTATGCTTCTCTTGAATTTTTAACTCGTCGACCGTTAGAAACAAACAAAATAATAAACTAAAAGTACTAAGAAAATTGTTAATGATTGATTTGTTTAACGGCATATCAACGACTTATACGTCATTTATTGCCGAAATTTAATTTTGGGTGGGGAGCTTGAAAGTACTAAAAATACGTTATTCTTCTTTTACAATTGAATACATGGTAGATGAAACTCAGCTTTTGTGTGTTTTGTGTGGACATGGTTACTAAAGGCGGGGATATGTGTGTGTTTTTGTTGTAGTCTTGTTATATTTTGAAATACAGTTTGATGTCTTTAAAAAATTGCCTGATATTATATGGATTAATGGATTAGGATATTATATGGATTAATGTCATGAAAGTGTTCTTTCATGTTAGTTGTTTGATTGCTTGATTTTGTTTAGCAGCATACTAACCTTTATGGTTTATTTAAATACCTGTTACGGAGCCAGCTAAGGGCAAATAGTTAACCCCAACCAGGGGGTCAAAACATTATGAAAGTGCAATAGATTATTACCAGAAATACTTTTTTGAAAAAAATATTACCAGCAATAAAAAATCTTGTCGGCATTAAATAACCCATTGAGGTTGATATGTCGTAAAACAAAACAAACCAAAAACGATTACAGATTTCTGGACACTACCCCTGAGCAGACAGGGAAATTGTTTCATTCTTACTCCTATGGCATACTTCTGGAGGTGTCTTCTCGCGACTCAGGGCTGGACATTGGGGATATGGGAACTCAATGCAGGTCCGAACAGTGTGGAAATGGATTGTCGATGGAGTTCCGGCCAAGGAGATCGAAGGATGATGATGATGAAGAGAGATCTGAAGCAATAAGAGAGAAAGTAAGCGATATGAGTTTGCCGGCCACTGTCACGGAGCGAAGCGGACATAGAAATCATCCCATCCTTACTCCTATGGCATCCTTCTGGAAGTGTCTTCTCCCGGAAATTGACTTTCCCAGACGCCATAGCTCGGGACTCAGAGTTGGACATTGGGGATCTGGGGACAGCGATGCAGGACCAAACAGTGTGGAAATGGATTGTCGATGGAGTTCCGACCAACCATAGGGAGGTCGAAGGATGACGATGATGATTGTCGTCATTGTCAGGACATTCCAGCCGTTGTGCTTCCGACATTCTTTGGGTGGCTGTCAATGTGGGTACTCTTCGGAGAATTTTGAATTGAACCCTTTATTTAATCTATGGCGAGGTAAATTGTTCGCGTTCCGCTGTCCATGTCATTTTAGAACTGCGCAGTTGTTGCTAGCTGCGTTTTCACTGTGTCCATACTACCTGACCCAGGGAGTGAACTCCCATTCAGTGGAAAAGGACCTGGCAGTGACTGACAGTGGTCGGTAACCTTTTGGAGAGAGAGGGCTAGACAACCATGCAGTGTCTCGGAGGAGGGCCATGATATCAAGGTCTTGACATCAGACCGCTCCGTCCAGAAGGCTGCTTTGGTCTGGGGGTTTAAAGAAGAAACAACAAAGTTAATATTATAATTATTTAAACAAGGTTCCTTATTTTACTGCAGGAATAACTGGATCGCAA
>CAHIKZ030002800.1:1897500-1942500 GCA_903632075.3 Acanthosepion pharaonis
TTGAACAGTACTAGTGTCAGACGCCTTCGAATGCACTAATAGTACTTGCTCGATAATACTCGTTCGAACAGTAATCCGTACAGTGATCCGAATAGAAAAATAGTATAGTGAATAGGCTAGAGAATAGCGGTCCTTTTAGTAATAGATGATAGAGTAGAAATAACAATCGTTAGTCGTCAGCTACATCCTACATATATGCGTTTCCTCTATGGTCACGTGGTCTACTTAATTCAGTAATGGGATCACCTGTGTTTGCTCACTGGCGATCTATGTTCAAACTCAAGTGTCGGCAGTGAAACTTTATTCTTGTATAACAGTTTCAATTAATTTGCACCAGGGTGTACCTAAACAATCAAGATATCTCCAATATATTGGTGCTTATAGATATACTTATATGATAAATATGCCATATGAATTTCAGCTTATAATTTATTTACTCAACATTATATTAAAACAGATGACCACCTCTGTCTTCTTCAATCTTGTTTTTAATGTCCCCTTTTTTTCCATAAAACCACTTGTGTTCTTATTGTCCTTTCCTTTGTCAAGGTATTTTCCAAACAAATCAGCTTATTCAAATTTCATCGATTCGTTTGCGAAATTGAACAAAACCTAGAGTTTATATTATATATTTTATATATATATATATATATATATATATATATATATATATATATATTAATTAATTACATTATTCTGACTATTGTCCTCATCTTTGTCGCCATATTTATCACAATGTTTCGGCCGTTGTTCCGGCCTTCTTCAGGTGGGTGGAATGTCGAACTGAACCCTTTATTTCGCTCATATGGGGTAGACTGTTCTAGTTCCACGTGCCATGTTTAATGGACGTCAGTTATCTCCTGTTAATTTCCCTCTGAAAGTTCTCCACTGCCTTAACCGGGTATTGAACTCACACTCTTTGGGTTCCGTCACTGGCGTTGTGATAAATATGGCGACAAAGATGAGGACAATAGTCCGAATAATGTAAATAATGTACATAATACCTCATCTCAGAAATATATATATATATATATATATATATATATATATATATATATATATATATATATATATAAATAATAATTCAATTTAAAATATGGTTTTCCGCTACACAGTTCTAACCATGTTTCAAAAATAGAAGCTAAAAGCCCCGAATTTAATTTTGCAATTAAATTAAAAGCATTAGTTCCATTTCATACTCAAACGAATTTTGGAGTAACTTTTAAAAAATTACTGGGTTTTAAATACACAGCTAAAATCACGTTTCCATGGTTACAGAATATTCTACTTCAATTGGACAAGGGATGTCTAGGTTTTCATTATGTCAGTATCATTGTATCAGTTATTAGCTACAATTTGGTAAGGGGTTAGGGATGTATTTTTCAATGAAAATTGACATCCGTTGAATAACACCGGATTATATATCTTACTGTTCTTTTTTTTTTTTTATATATATATATATATATATATATATATATATATATATATATATATATATATATATTACCGTGAAGTCCTATTAAAGAAATTATTAAACTGTAAAGTAGGTTTTTTGTCAAAGTATTTTTCCAAACAAATCAGCTTATTCAAATTTCCTCGATTGGTTTACGAAATTGAAAGAAATGTAGAGTTTGTAAACCTCAACCAAAAAAAAATTAGCAATAATTTCAACAATGCTAAATACTATGCGACTTTCAACATGCATCAGTGTTGCAAAAATAATCTAGTTAATTAAAATTACACTTTTGCGGTTTACCCTCAGTTTATATAAACATGCATGTTTGTGTGTATGCGTATATGTATAAAAGTTATGTATAGAATACATTTTTTTTAATATTGAACAGCACCAGGATTCATCTTTATATATATATATATATATATATATATATATATATATATATATATATATATTCATGAATTATTCATACAAAAAAAACAAAAACAAAGGTTAATGATTTAATTGGCGAGAAATCCATCGTCGCGAACAATTCAAATAATATACAAAACCCCGAACCTGTTTATGAATGAAAAGATCCTTGTTTCTATAAATTTCTGTTGCATGAGTTATTATTTTTACAAACTTTCGTCTGTTCCTACAGACATCCTCAGGTATGGAATAGATTTTGTTCTTGTTTTTACTCTCAGTAATAAGAGGACAACGAAAATATATGTATTGTTGTAATCCGAAAAATGCTATTAGAAACTCATAACTCATTTCGATGGATTTCTCGCCAATTAAATCATTAACCTTTGTATTTGTTTTTTGTATGAATAATTCATTAATTTGTAAATTAATTGCACCTTTATTGAAAAATATATGTGTGTGTGTGTGTGAACTTCGTTTTGTCATAGAAGAAGAATAAAATAAAATGTTTTGTTTTGTTTTTCCTTCCGCTTGTGCTGTTAAGCATCGCGAAGAGACAGTCGTCTGTCAGTGGCAAAGCGAGTAGCCTGGAGGTGGATACCTCGTGGGCTCTGAGAGTGTGCGCCACTATGTCGCTCTCCAGCCAGAGTACCTGAGGGCGTAGACTCGTCGGGCTGGTTGGTTGATAGGCATACGAGTGAGGTGTCCGAATCACTTGATCCTCTGTCGTTCCATGTGTTGTATGATTAGTATTGCTTCTACCATATCTCTTATGGCCTCAAGGGTTTTTGTTAGTGGCCAAGTCTGTCACTGGTATGTCAACGTTGTTAGAAAAATGGCTTTGATGAGATTTGCCTTGGTACTCATAGGAATGCTAGTAAACAGGTAATGCTGGCCAACGAGAGGCACTGGTGAAGCTATGACTGGCTTAGCAGGCCGACAGTTGATAAAATTTGCTCAAGGAAACAAAAAGCATAAAATGTGTGGCATCTATATATAAAATTCTGTGAAAATCGCCATACATTGACCAATCGAATCCAATTTTTTAAAATATTTTGTTTGTCATGGATTGCTATAAAACTAAATTAAATTAAGAAATTATTAAAGTGAAAAGTAAGTTTTTTTTTTTCAAATTATTTATCCAAACAAATCAGCTTATTCAAATTTTATTAATTGGTTTACGAAATTGAACGATGCGTAGAATTTGTTAATCTTGAAAAACAAAAAACGTTACCGTCGACTTCAATACTAAAGTAAGACGATAAACTACGTCCAACAGCAAGGTCTCTGATAAGATTTTGAGGAGCGTGCTACCACCTCTTAATTGTTTGCATTCCCAGGGTGGTAGCATTTGTTAGGATCCCAGGCATAGGCAAACAGTTTCCCAGACTGGGAGCAAAACACTATGAAAGTGTAAAAATAGGTTTTAATACCAGAAATACTTTGTAAGAAAAATATTATTACCAGCAATACATTCTTGAAAAAAAAATATTACCAGCAATACATATTTACAAACAAAAGTATTACCAGCAATATATATTTGGATACAAAAATATTACCAGCAATACATTTTTGAAGAAAAATATTACCAAAAATAGATTTTTGAAAGAAAAAGAATATTACCAGCAATACATTTATGAAAACAAAAGAAAAAACATTACCAGCATTAAATAACCTATTGAGGTTCATATGCCGTAAAACAAACCAATAATATGCCGTAAAACACACCAAATCAAACAATACTAAATACTGTGAAGATATCAACAGGCGTCACTGTGTTGCAAAAATAATTCTAATCACTTAAATTTACACCTCATAGAAATGTACCCTCAGCTTTTATAAATATATATATATATGTGTGTGTGTGTGTGTGTGTGTGTGTCTGTGTCTGTGTGTGTAAAAGTTATCTATGTGATTCTGTTTTTGAGTGTTTTTAATCTTGAACAGCACCAGGACTCGTCTTTGGCAAAAAGTGTGAAATTTGTTCTGTCATTGACTCGTTCTTCCTTTCCTGGCCTCCCTTTGTACACAATGTTGCGACTGTTATACATCATGACGGTCGTCTTCGAGTATAGAATCCAGAGGTTAGCAGTGAATATTTCGAAGACAGTAGGAAAGCGTAGTTCAGGTTAGCAGTGGATATCGCAGCAAAGTAGCAGAGCGTAGTACTTCCTTCTGTTCATCTTTGCCTGACAAGTTGGCACTGGACATTCGGATAGAGTAGACAAAATGGCCGCTTTTATACACGACGGATTGAATGTTCTACGTCTTCTGATTGGTTAACCTTCTATTGGTGGACTATAAAGTGAGTCAAGTCATTTGTGCTAACTCACTAGTTACACAATATATACAAGAAACTGTAACAGCGACTTCCTCTGTTTCTGTCAGAAACAGTAATAATAACATATTTGTTCTTTTTATGCAGATATAACAAATCTGAAGGGATTTAAAATTGTCCTGAAACCGACTGGCAAGCCTGATATTTGTCGTATATTGGACTACACTGATGCAATCACCAATTCCAGTTCTGGCCTGGTACGTGCTATTATAGTCGTGATTTTCTTTTCGTTTTTTGTTTATGCAATCTTTTTTTCTTATTCATTATTACAGGTTTCTACGCATCCAGAAAGAATTGTTTAGCCCTTTAGTGACGTACGGTGGTCGTTAATAATTAAGTATAACTCAAGACTTTAATGATAAAATAAAAGAATATTTAACAAAAGAACAAAAACAAAGAAGTAAAAGTCAACCAAAGATAATTAACCATTTCAGTGAATACCTTGTTAGTAGCGCGGTTCGACTTAACGTCTAGTAAATCCTAAATCAAAACCGAAATCATCGACGCACAATAATTCACACTAATTCGACTGGATAGTTTCACTCAATCACTCTAGTCAGTAGCCTGACACCGCTATTTATACACCTGGCGAAAAACATATATTCATAAGTCTAGAGTGTCGCACTCAAGCCTCGGTATCAGTAGTTACTCATTTTCTTCCTATATGACAAACCCCAAATATATTTGATTTTGATTTTAAAATATTACAAAGGCGTTCCATAAAGTACCCCACAAAGATCTATTGGAACTGCTCAGCAGCGAATGTTGAACAGTCTCCTCAAAGATGAAGAAGATGCTGAGAATATCATGGACCGAGCGTGTGAGCAACGATGAGGTCTTGGAGAAGGTGCAAATAAGGAGGAGTCTTATACTTAACATCAGGAAGAGGTAGTTGAAGTTTCTGGAACGCATAATGAGAAAGGAGGGCCTGGAAAATCTGATACTCACAGGTCGAATAGAGATATGTGGTAATTTTATAAACAGCGGCTGCTGCTGCTAAAGCAACACTCTTCTACTCAAATTGAGCTCTCTTAGATACTGACGTCTTTCGCATAGTAAAAAAGTTAAAATTTCACTTCCGCTCTGCCGTACGACGATAGCTTGGGAGTAGAATCTCTGACTGAAGCCAAATCAGCCGGCTCTCGATCCCGGCTTGAAGCAATCGGATGTCTAGCCACACTGATGAGCTGTGATAGCCGAGTTCGAATTCCAGTCGAATCCATTATATTCACTTACGTGCTAATACCCTTGGGAAAGATATGAATCCTGTACTTCTCTCTCCAACTAAGGGTAAATAGCAGGACAGACCGGGTTCTATAGCCTTGGATGGCAACTGGTCTAGGAGAAGGACAACTCTGAATTCAAAACCTGCGGAGGGTCATTTGGGGACCTTGTGGCACGTAGTGCACCAGGTCTTTGTATTCGGCCCTTCAAAAAGTGTGGATGGTCCTCCACGAAACCTTCACCACTATAATCAATTCTCAAGTGCTGTTGTCGAGCTGTCGGTTTCCTGGGAACTGATCTGCTTGACCTTCAACGTCGAATTCGATGAAAGAGGAGTGAGTAAGTATCTTAGGCACATGTCCACTACAAAATTCAACGTAAAAAAAGGGGAAAACCGTTTTTAAATGTCTCATCAGGTGGGGAATCACGGTGTTACTCATCGTAATTTCCCACCTGATGAGACGTTTAAAAAATGCCCCCCCCCTTTTTTTGGACGTTGAAACAAAAATGTACAATTTTGTAGTGGATATGTAACACAGCATAAGATAACTAAATATTTACAGTTCTACTTTTTGTATTGAGTACTATTTTAAAATTAACGTTTTGAACGCTGTAATCCTACTGTTCGTTCTCCTACACTTTGAGAAATACAATTATTTATTCGAAAATTATAACATAAATATGTTATAAAATCACTACAAAAATACTCATTTTGTTTCAACACTTCTGGTGTCTTATCAAGTGATGATGTTGAATATAGAATAAAGGGTTTTAAAAGGTTCAAATCAATCAAACACCCCTCGCTAGGGGGAAACGCTGTTACGTAAGCTGGAATGACCAATCAAAATACAAGTATACGAGAATTCAAAAAACACGACAACGAACTATGGTTATAATAATTAGTTAATGCTTTAATGTTGAGGTTAGACTAAAATAGAATTTATTCTAACTAATAAATATTAAATTATACGATAAAACTTGAAATTAAAAATTACTCATTTTAAAAATTTAAATTTAATCTATATTAAGTTTAAAATTATAAAATTACTAAGGAAAAAATAAAAATACATATTTTATTCTATTTATTTCGTTTCTATTGAAATTAAGTTGGAATAAACGTTAAGATCAAATGTTTCTCTGAACTTCATGATAACATAGATACATTTGAATCATAAACAGAGGTAGGGAAGGATGACATCTTGCAAAAGAAAATACATACACAATCAGATTATAATACATAAACACGCAGATGTATTTAGATATATACACACAAAAAAAAACGATGAGACAGGAAATATCTCCCCGAACCTTTAACAAAAAAAGACATACATACACAATGAAAGGTACACACAAGTGACCATACACACAGACACCGATAAAAACACGTACATACACACACACACATTGCCAAAGACACTCCGATACATCAACCAAGAAATATTCAAGTTTGAAAGTGTTATTGAACGAATTCTAACCACTTATTAAAATTTAACTTATACGGGCAAATATACATAGATAAAAATGGATTGTGTCAGTAAATCAATTACCGACAAACTACGGATAAGTGATCGGTTCAATAAACGGCAAACTAAGGAAGCTTATGTTTTGTTAAAAGACCATAAACCCGATTTCAGATCTAAGCCATCAACTAGGCTTATTAATGCTACATGACCGGAAATCGGTAGAATCAACAAAACCATCTTGGAAAGAACCAACCACTCCATAAAAAAAAACACCTTCAGACTCTTACAGTGGATTAACACAGCTGATGTTACCAACTGATTTACTAACATCCAAAATAAGGACAACTGCACCTTCATACAGTTCGACATTATTGACTAATATCCCTCTATATCGAAGGATCTGTTCACTTTGGCCTTGGAGTTCGCTCGGGTATACTCTGATTTCTGAGAGTGAAGTGGATATAATCATGAAATGCCGAAATTCTGTTGTGGTCTACAATGAAGAACAGTGGACCAAAAAGTCTTTCAGTGATAATTTTGACATTTCAATGGGTTCTTTGGATTCTGCAGCAGCCTCTGACTTGGTTGGATTATTTCTTTTATACAATTTAAGTGCCTTTTGAATGTCTAGATTCTGATAGTGTAGGATTATATAGAGACAATGGCTTATTGTTAAAAACTCTACTAAAATTAAGGTAGACCGTATTAGGAAAATGATTCATAGGGAATTTAAGGATTTAGGTCTTAGGACTATAGTTACAGCTAACATTAAACGAGTAGATTTTATGAACGTCACCTTAGACCTTACTAGCAACACTTTCCAACCTTGTGTGAAGGTTAATTCCAACCCAGTATATGTGCATCCCAATCCCAACCACACCCCCTTCGGTTATCAAACACATACCCTCCTCCATTGGATTTAGGATTAGTACTAAATCTTCTAACAAAGAGGTTTTTAATAAACATCGTGATTTTTACAATTCTGCCCTTAAAAATAGTGGATACAAGGGTACCACTATTCAATAAAGAAACCCTGTTAATTATAAGCATAATAAAAGAAAATCTAGAAAGATTATTTGGTTTACCCCCCCCCCCTTTCAATATAATGGTTAAAACTAAATTAGTACGTATATTTCTAAACCCCAGGAAACATTTCCCCGACCCCAACACTAACACACTTAGTAAAATATTTAATCCAAATACCCTTAAATTAAGCTATAGTTGTGCGGATAACCTAGAGAACATAAGAAACATAACAACAGAGTCTTTAACAAGTATAGGTACTCAAAAAAAACTTGACTACTCACCAGGTTTCAAGCAGTATTACTAAGTATAATGACACTAATAAAAACATGTGCAATTGTAGGAATCCAAATAATTGTCCACTACAGAATAATTGTTTGACTAATTCTGTAGTTTATCTTAGTACAATCTCTACACTAGAAAACCCAAATATCAAAAAAATTTTGCATTGATAGCCCCATGAATTTATTCAAGGAACGTTGGTTGGGGCATATGCAATCTTTTAATAGCAGCAACTAAAAGTACAAGACTTCATTATCCAAGTATTTTGGGGCTCTAAAAGAATAAAACACCTACTGTTAAATGGAAATTATTCAAGAGTGCCGGAACATGTAACTCCCTATATGCCCGTTGTTATCTATGTCTTAACAAAAAATTTGAAATGATTATATTTAAAAATAAGACCTATCTCTTAAAGATATGAACTAACCGTTAAGTGTAAACACCGCTATAAATTTAACTTACTATAGGGGTTGTAATACTTTCAACATTAATGGTTATTACTTTTATTACCTGATGACCCTCCTGTTAATGTGGGGGGTATACGTGTACTGTGTTGCTCGTGTCTGCATATGTGTGTCTGTGTGTGTGTGTTTTTACTGATGATGGACGTGTATATATATATATATATATATATATATATATATATATATATATATATATATACGTAGGTTTTTTTTTTATAAAAAGAAAGAAGGTGAAAATTGAAAAAAAGGAGAAAAAGAGAAGAAGGAAGGGAAAAAAGGGGAAAAGAAAGAAAGGAGAAAAAATATATATATATGTGTGTCCGGGTGTGTGCGTATTTATATATTTCTATTTGCGTGTACTTATGTATGTGGGGGTATATATGTAAGTATATATGTTTGTATATGTGTGTGCATATATATGTGTATCTATGTATATATATATAATGTGTGTATATATATATATATATATATATATATAAAATATTGAATCAATTAGCAATATTAATGCAATTAATGGCTAATTCTCTTCGCTAACAGACTTAATATAAGCATTAACCTACGACCAATCCATTGAATGATGCGATCCTTACGTACAAAATTGTTGTCAGATGGATCTGCTGTATTTTTAGAGCAGCTAGTACTTTCAAAAACTTCATGTTTTCATCGTCAGGCTGTAATGTGTTTTTATTAACGGTTATAAAATATATATAATATTGGAACGTGCAAGTTGCAATGCTAAAGTTCAAATATTTCAAGTGAGAATTTTTTTATATGAATTTTGTAATTTGGTATATCCGCGAATTCTTTTGTTGTAAATGTTTTCCAGTTAACGTGACATGAATTAAGTACATAGTTCCATTAATAGAGTGATATATGTACTGAGTTCATGTCACATATATATATATATATATATATATATATATATGCGTGTATGTGTGCGTACTTATATATGTGGATGTGTATATGTGGGTATTTATACATGTTTATGCATATGTGGATGTATGTGCGTATGTCTTTGTATATGTATATATACCTTAGTGTCTTGGAATGTATCATCAATACTAACTAAAATCTACTTTAGTTTGATAATGGTTTTATAATTGCTTATAGACTTAATAGTCAACAACTGTGCCTCGTTACATTCTAATATTGTATGGATTTTACTGCCCTTTATCGTCAATAAAATAATATTGTTAGAATATGTCTATTTTTATGTATGTATATGCCTATTTATGTGTGTGTGTATATATATATATATATATATATATATATATGTGTGTGTAAGTTTGCGTTTGTATGTTTTTATATATATATGCGTGTGTATGTGTGTGTATATATGTATGTATATATGTATGTTTGTGTGTTTCTAATATATATATATATATATATGCGTATGTGTATATATACATATACGTTTATGTATATCTATGTGTATATATATATATATAAATTTATATATGTGTATGTGTTTATATTTGTATATATATATATATATATATATATATGTGTGTGTGTGTGTGTGTGTGTATGTTTGTCTGTAGGTAGGCTTTTCTGTGTTTCTGTCTGTAGTGAAGAATGTGTGTACACATATATCTGTATGTAGTTTTTATTTTCTTTCACCAACTGTTATATTTTTATACTCATGTATGTGCACTAATGCGTATATATGTATATATGAAATATATTTTTTATATATATTTGTGTCTGGAGTTTTCGTTCTTATATATTAGATGGTGTTATTTTTATGCGTATATATCTATTTTTCTATCCATGTCTATATGTTTTAATGTCCTTTCTTTCCCTGATGTTTGGTTTTCTCTTCTGCCCATGTTGCATTTTATCTATTCTACCATTTTTATCTATGTATATTTGCCCGTATAAGTTATATTTTAATGAGCGGTTAGATTTCGTTCAATAACACTTTCAAACTTGAATATTTCTTGGTTGATGTATCGGAGTGTCTTTGGCAATTTATGTGTGCGTATGGTCACTTGTGTGTACCTTTCAATGTGTATGTTTTTTTTCTTTTCTTTGGGTGGGGGGGGTTAAAGGGTCGTGGAGATATTTTCTGTCTCGTCGTTTTGTGTGTGTGTATATATCTAAATACGTCTGCGTGTTTATGTATTATAATCTGATTGTGTATGTATTTTCTTTTGCTAGATGTCATCCTTCCCTACCTCTGTTTATGATTCAAATGTATCTATGTTGTCATGAAGTTCAGAGAAACATTTGATCTTAACGTTTATTCCAACTTAATTTCAATAGAAACGAAATAAATAGAATAAAATATGTATTTTTATTTTTTCCTTAGTAATTTTATAATTTTAAATTTTTAAAATGAGTAATTTTTAATTTCAAGTTTTATCGTATAATTTAATATTTATTAGAATAAATTCTATTTTAGTCTAACCCCAACATTAAAGCATTAACTAATTATTATAATCTTAGTTCATTGTCAATTTTTTTGAATTCTCGTATGTGTATTTTTATTGGTCATTCCAGCTTACGTAACAGCGTTTCCCCTTAGAGAGGGGTGTTTGATTGATTTGAACCTTTTAAAACCCTTTATTCTATATTCAACATCATTACTTGATAAGACACCAGAAGTGTTGAAACAAAATGACTATTTTTGTAGTGATTTTATAACATAATTATGTTATTATTTTTTAATAAATAATTATATTTTGCTCTACTCTATATTGAGCACTCTTTTAAGAATAGTATTTGTTGGTTATTGGAATTTATTCCGTATACACCAATCCTATACTTATATATATATATATATATATATATACCTTTATTTGTTTCTATGTATATAAATAGTTTATAATGGTATAGTATAATGTTTATATATTTAATAGTTAATATATAATAATATCATGTTATGATAATATACTAAAAATATAATGTTATTAGCTGTAGTTATGTAATAATATTTAATATTTAATAAGGGTTTGATTTAATATAGTAATTTTAATTAAAATAATAGTATTATTTATGATGTGTTGATAAAATTACTAATATAATTGTATTATTTAATATAATGACATGTGGTGTATTGTTGTCGATATATTAATAAAGTGTGTTTTATTAAGTAGAATCAAAGTCAGCAGTAAATAAATTAGTGTTATTGGTGAAAAATTATTTATTTCTCTATTGGATCATGTTATTTAAATCATTTCAATTATGTGTGAAAAATAATATCCCCCAAATATCCGCCAAGGCTTCTGTGGCATGCCTCCACTCCATGGTCCAAATTTTTGATGACGTCTCCATATAGTTGCTCCTCGATCTCACCAATATGCCTTATCTAATCCTTCAGCTGTTGAATTGCTGTTGGCTTGTTGACATAGACCTTACTTTTGAGATGACCCCAAAGGAAGAAATCTAAGGCATAATGTCACACGATCGTGGTGACCAGTTGACTTCCTGTTTCGAGAGATGATGCGACCTGGGAACATCTCATTCAAATTCTGTTTGAACATCCATTTTCGTAATAGGTTTCGATAACTTTAACACGTTGTTTGATTGTTAATCTTTCCATGGTTGAAATTGCCAAAGAGTTGTTAAATGTGAAAAAAAAAGAAAAAAATCATTATTGTATTGATGTGTGATATATTGATATACATTGTATTGTTTGGTGTAACGATGTATCATTTAATAATTCGTATTAATAATATTATTTAATGAGGTATTTATATTTTATGTAATATTTTTTAATATAATAATATTTAATAATTTTTATTATATTTTATTTACTATTATTTAATTTAATAATATTTAATTTTAATTATATTATTTAATAATTTAACCACAAATTTAACATCACAGAATTAATATATGATCCTATAAATCAAGCCTTACCCACATTTCTCCCCCACACAAGACAGACATGCATACGGAGGTGTTGAGCTTTCGTGGGGATCTGACTTGATCCGATCCTGATAATTCTTTATTCTCTAGTGAAAAGGCAATGCGAATTTTCCCATATATTGTTTCTACCATAGTGTACATTCTAAAAAGTAAAATAATATATTAATCTCACCAAGCAAGGTGTGAGTCCATACTGCCTGACCCACCGATTGAACTCACAATCGCTATGTCATCAAATTCACAAAGCAACACTTTTAACCACTAGGCCATTATACGGTAGGCAAATTTGCTGTAGTGAACGTGGGTTCAATAAACTAAACAGTGATAAATAAAAATAAGAACTAGACAAAATATCCCTAGACTAGAGCAATGCAACGAGAACAGTCTATTCCCTTAGACTAAATAAAGAGTTCAGAATTCACTGTAAGTTACCCAGATCGACATAGACCTGGGTAAGCCCAGCGGGCACAACAGCCGAAATGCTGTGATAACAACAACAAAGATGAGGACAATAGTCCAAATGTAAATAGTGTAAATAATGATAACCCCTCATCCCACAAATTCAGACAGAAATAATTATTTATTTTCTCGCACTTCTTGCCTGTGGAATTCTCTTCCAGCTTCTTGCTTTCCTGTCAATTACGGTCTTTCAAAATTTAAATCGGCATTTTCTGTTCTGTCCTTTTCAACATGTTATTTTATTGTCCTTTCTCGCCAGTAAAGTTTTTTTTTTCTAAGCCTCTTTCACCCCCTGTTACTGGCGTCTTAATGGCTTTATCACCTTGGTTGTAGCAAAATTTAAATAAATAAAAAGCCAAAGAGAAAAGAGCTTTACACAGATCTTAATGTTTAATATGATATACACCTTTATGACGATGTAAATGAAAGCATTCCGAGGCAGCAAAACTGGTTGGATAAGTTTTACAATGTCATAAAAGCAATTGGACGATTTACACAAGTTGAAAACAAAGTAAAACGATAGCAAAATTTAAATACTCGAGAAGATCAAATGACTGTAGGTTTAACAATTCATAACAAGTGTTATTTACTAAAATGTAGGACAGGTTTGTCAAGTTCAAATTCGTTCTGGGATCATTGTGTTCATTCAATTCATACAGCTCATAAACAAAATCGAACAAAAAATAGAATTTACACATGAAAAACAAAAGCAAATAACTTATATGTTCTTGTATATATGTATATTTGCCCGTGTGTGTGCATATATATACGTACATGTGTGTGTGTATATATATATATATATATATATATGTGTGTGTGTGTGAGTGTGTGTGAAAAGTGTATATAAATATAAACAAATATATATATATATGTATAATTATTTATATATTATATGCGCGGTACTTATTAGAAAGCGCTCAATATCAGAGATAGAGCTAACATATTTGGTTGGATAGATGTGAGTTTAGGACCCTGGGTTTCACGCTTTAGCGATCGTCTTTTAAAACATTAATCAGTTTGTCTGACGATCGCTAAAGCGTGAAACCCAGGGTCACAAACTCATGTTATATTCCGTATTTAGTTACGTGGGCGATGTGAAAACAATGTGGGCGAAATACTGCGTTTGGTTGCAAACAATGAAATTCAGAATCGAAAGAACAAGAAAGACTGTAGATATATTTTATAGTCTCTTTTAGTGAGGAAAATAAGAACAAGTAAATGGTGTATTATCTTGCTGACCTTTGCACTCGGGTAAGCTTAAAGAAAATTCACTTTCCACCAGGGTCTGAACCTGCCTTCTCCTTTGTAGGAGAAACCACCGTCGGATCCGGCGTGGTTTAGACCACTCGGTCGCGGAGGATATCCTTGCTGGTCTGTGACGCTTTCAATGGCCGAGCAGTTCAAGCTTGATAAATCAGATGGTGTTTTCTCCTACAAAGATGGACGCACGAGCAATACCTGTCGGAAATTATTAGGTTTTCTCGAGCGCCCAGGCCAGTAAATGTAATACAAATTTAAAAAAACGGGATGTCTACTCAGATACGGATATCCACTAAAAAATAACGTTTGCATTTTAGTATCATTTATAAGTGTGTACTTCAATGTTGAAAATAAAATATTTTCTTGTATGACTGTATAATTTGAGATATTTCAGTCATGTAAGGGCTTTTGTATATCACGAATATACTAATGCCTATAGTGGGCTTTGGAGAGTGATCTTTTTCTCTCTTTAGAAGCACCTCATTAAAGGCTACTGAAATATTAAAGTTACAACCGAAATATGGGAAAAAGGACAAAATTTAAATAACAGAGTAGATCACGGTTATCTGAGGTTAAACAATTAATAGCAAATAGAATGTGTGCGTGTAGCGTGATGGTTAATGATGCAAAAAGTAGGATTGACGTGTCAAGAATAAAATCCTGTTCAGGTCTTAATAGTCGCTTTTGCACAAATACCATTGAAAGAGTATGAATCCATCTCTTCTACCTCCAGCTAGAGGTTAATAACAGGGCAAACAGAGCTCTCTAGCTTTGGATAGAAACCAGTCGAGGAGATGAACAACTCGGAATTTCGAGTCAGTTGGTTGTTGGATTCGCAATTCCACCCACAAAAAAAAAAAACACTAACTTACAACGAAAACCACGGTAACACAACGCCGAGCCTGTGGAAATGTAATTTTTAAATGGATTTTTTTTAACCCAACATTATTTCCTACTAAGAGTATAACCCGTCTTCGACTGGGTCTTTCATTGCTGGGAATATCTGCCGTTCAATTGGAGCAGTTTAAGTTTAGTTAGCCCACCCAAAAATCAATATTAGTAACAACATTTGGGTGCAAATGAGACACATCCCCAAATGGGGGGGGGTAACAATTTGAAGGGGGGCTCTGAAAAGGTCTGTTTTTGCGTTCTCAATCTTACAAGGAAGGAACCTCTTCCATGGACCATCATAATAGTAATAATAATAATAATATACGATAATTTTTATTTATAATATAACTTTTTTATAATTCTAATAATCTTTTGCGTTAGATTTCAACACTCTAAATTGATTATACGCTGTTTTTTCACCGACATTAAATTTTGCCTTTGATTTTTGCGCAAAGTGTAAAAAAAAATCAGTGTTTTCGATTTTCCACCGTCAAGGTTGTAATTATTTCCAGCCAATTTGGACTCAAACCAGCACTGAAGAATTATCTATCAAATAAAAAAAAAATCATCAAAATCCGATGAAAACTGGAAACTCATAAACAACATCACACACATATATACATACATGCATACACACACATTTTGATAATTATAGACAGATAACTATAAAAGTAATATTTAAGTGGTACACGTATTTGACTTGACAATCCCTTTGTTTTAAAGAATGAAATAGCAACAGGCCTAGCAATCGAGACGTCCTTGTTAAATAAAAACGTGCTTCCCGACAGCAGGAATCGACCCTGAATTCTATTTTTGAATTTGTGGTATATATAAAGCCACCCTGTCATAGGATTTAACGTTGGTAAGCGATTTTTTTACTCGGTCTAGCCAATCTAGGCTTCGAGCACTTTACTGAGTAAGTAAGTTTGTTTTCCGGCCTTCTTGCTTTTTCTCTTTTTTCAGTATTGTCATTATTCGAGACTGTATCTGGATAAGAGTTTAGGTTTTGGCAAGCTATCCATTAATTCCAATAACGGTTTTGTTTTTTTTAATATATATATATATATATATATATATATATATATATATATATATATATATATATATATATATATATACCGGGTGCGAGGGATAAATTGTCTTCTAAATTACGCAAAAATGAAAATAACACTGACATCTCATTTTAACAGATATACAGGGTGCGATGGATAAATTGTCGTCTAAATGACGCAAAAATGAGAATAGTACTGACGTCTCATTTTAACAGATATATTTATCAAAATTACACAAAAATATCTTGAAATACTAAAAAGTCAATTTATTCAATAAAATGGCAATGGCTTCAACCACGGTCTCCGGACAACTTCGGAATCTTCTGCAACTCTTCTGGGCGGTCTCCTTGTTTAAGTTGTTGAATGCTGCCATAATCCTTGCCTTCAGTTTATCTTTGGTGTTACAAGGAGTTTTGTTAGTCTCTTGCACAACTATGCCCCACGCATAATAATCAAGCCGGTTGCAGTCTGGGAAGTTAGGTGGTCAGATGTAAGGGATGATGTGGCCGCAGAAATTGTCTGACAGCCATGACTGGGTTTTCCTGCTTTCCTTCGATCCTGAATTTTTGAATTTGTGGTATAAATACAGCCATCCTGTCATAGGATTTAACGTTGGTAAGCGATTTTTTACTCCGTCTACGCAATCTAGGCTTCGAGCACTTGACTGGGTAGGTAAGTTTGCTTTCAGGCCTTCTTGCTTTTTTCAGTATTGTCGTCATTATTCGAGACTGTATCTGGATAAGAGCTTAGGTTTTGGCAAGCTATCCATTGATTCCAGTCTTGTCATTGCAAACTTTGTCAATTCTGTTTGTTGGACAGTTCTGTTATTTATTTTGCATTTGACCATGGCTACTCACTCCAGAGACATTATTTCTTATTAGTTTTGACATTATTTTAGTGGGTCACGTGTTTGAGTCAACATCCTTGTTTGTCTTAATGAAAATAATGTCAACTGACCTAGAGGTCAAGAAGTCCTTAATAAAAAATAAAAGAATATGCTTCCCGACATTAATCAAAATCATATTCTCTTTTACTATGACTTCTTTAGCCAAAGTACGCCCTACAAATGAGGCTACGGGATATAGTGATAATAAAGTCAAGGCTCGATTACCAACTTAAGCAATGCACATCTCTCGTTAGAACTCTTCAGAAGAAGTAAAGAAAAACTCAACAATTTCCCCAAATACAAATAAAGTTTACACTTTTTCTGCTTATTTCTTTTCCTCTCCTTTTTTTTTTTTTTTTTTTTTTTCTTGTAGACGATTTGAATATTTTTACAAGGCCAAATTTTCACCACCTCATCTTTCCACAATATCAACTTTCCTCCTATATCAATGCAAAAATTGGCCAGCATTCACGGGCATAAAGGAGGATTGATATTATAGTAATTTACTAAATGTAGCTTTGATGTGGCACAAGGCCAAAAGTATGGAGCACCCAGTAAGGATTGAATTCACGACTGAATTGTAATTGATCAAACGAGATAAGCTTGCTAACCATTACACCACGTTGAAGTACCAAAGGAGGATCGATATTACATAAATGTTCATCACTTTGTCTTTGCTTCTAACAAAATTTCTACCTGTTTCTTAATATTTTGCTTAGTTTTTGGAATGCATCTTTCCCTAATCCACTAATTTTCCATCATATCTTAGAAAACTTCGTTAAATGTATGCACTTAAATAGATCTTGCTGAAGGTTTGATCATTATAATTCATTTTTGGTAATAATTTTTGTTTTATTATTTAAACTTCATGTACATTTACACTTTTTTTCTCTCTCTCTCTTTCTAGTATTCTTTTAGTTTCACATTCAGGAGCATTTATGAAAATAAATTATTTAAGACAGAATTATATTCCTTACCCAGTCGTGATAATAGTTCTGCTTCGAAAACATTTGATACAATTGGTAAGTAACTGATCTTAATTATGATGTTTTTTTTTTCATTTTTTTTATTTTTTCTCTCTTCTCTTCTTCTTTTTCCTTATTGTTTTTTTCTCTTCTCCCCTAATTTTCTCTCTTCTCTTTTTGTATTTTTCTCTTCTCTTTTTGTATTTTTCTCTTCTCTCCTCATTTTCTCTCTTCTCTCCTCATTTTCTCTCTTCTCTCCTCATTTTCTCTCTTCTCTCCTCATTTTCTCTCTTCTCTCCTCTCCTCATTTTCTCTCTTCCCTTCTCTTCTCATTTTCTCTCTCCTCTTCTCTTCTCATTTTCTCTCTCCTCTTCTCATTTTCTCTCTCCTCTTCTCATTTTCTCTCTCCTCTTCTCATTTTCTCTCTCCTCTTCTCATTTTCTCTCTCCTCTTCTCATTTTCTCTCTCCTCTTCTCATTTTCTCTCTCCTCTTCTCATTTTCTCTCTTTTCTTATTTCTCTGTTCTCTTTTTGTTTTTCTGTCTCCTCTTTTTGTTTTTCTCTTTTGTTTTTTCTCTTTTTGTTTTTCTCTCGTCTCTTTTTTATTTCTCTTTTTTGTATTTCTCTCTTCTCTTTTTTCCTTCTTTTTGTTTTTCTCTCTTCTCTCTTCTCGTCTCTCCTCATTTTCTCTCTTCTCTCCTTTTTGTATTTCTTTGTTCTCTTTTTGTATTTCTCTTTTTTCTTTCTTCTCTTTTTACTTTTGCTTTTTACTTTCTCTTTTCTTTCTCTTTCTTACTTTTCTCGTATATTTTCCTTTCACTTTTTCTTCACTTTCACTTTTTTTGTCACGTGACAAGCAAATTCTGAGCAGTACTAAAAATAAGAACTAAACGCGATATCCCGAGAGTCTATGGATATCACGGCTAGTTCTTATTCTAGGGCCTAAACACTGGCAGTAGAACAATCTACCCACCCACGCACACACACATCCGTAGATTAAAAAAAGGGTTCAGTTCGGAATTCCCTGTAAATTACACGGATCAACAAAAATCTGATGAGGCCGGAGGGTACAACGGCCGTAAGTTTGTGATAATAACAACAAAAATGAGGATAATTGTCTGCATGCAAATAGTGTAAATAATAAATCCTCACCTTATATATTCAGATAGAAACTAATTTATGATGTATGGAAAATGGCGTATGCTTTATCGTCTGCTTCTCACTATTAGATATCAGAGCATCGAAGGCTGCCCTCAAGAACAAAAAAAAATATAAAATTTAATAATTAAAAAATCGTTACAAATCTTCTATGGTAATCATGAATAGTTCAAAGGTCTCGTGGCCCCCAAGTATCTATGATACCCCCCCCACACACACACACACTCTATTACATATCTAATTTCACAAGGTAATATTCATATATTAAAATACAAATTTTATTGTAACCTAATTATGTACAATAATGAATCATATATACAATATAGGTGTACAATAAGGTCAGTGCTAAATACGAATTAGAGACCTGTCATACTTATGTACAGCGTGGTTCGAAAGTTTTGTCAAAAAACAACCAAAAAGTAATGAGAACAATAGAACAAAAAGTAATAGAGTAATACAAAGCACATGTACTGGATTCAGTTTATTCATTTTCATTGATGAACTCAAGATCTTTTGTCATGTGTTAACATTGTGGTTTTGGAAATTCCTAGTTCGGAAGATCATTTTCGTAAAGATTTCTTGGTTGATTTTAGTACAGAGGCCTCCACCTCTTCACATATATCCCTACGCGTTAAGGGTCGTCCTGTCCTCGGTTTCTCCTTAAATGATCCCGTGAGAAACGGTTTATGTTCCCATCGTAATATCGTCCTCTTCGGAGGAGGAGATGATTTGCCGAATCTTGAAGTGAAGTCATATCACATATCCTCCATGCTCGCTGCAAGAATGCACACGATCATGTGTCCATACACTTGCAAGCAACATCTCTTCTAAACTGTAGGAGCTCCTGTCAGCCATCTGAAATAGATATTATATTATGTAAGGAATGACAATACTTTCAGACCACAGAAATTCATGGATTTGGACGAAAGAGAACCGAATCCAAAATGACGTCAAAATCGTCGAAAATGTTTCATCCTTTACTAGTGCTTTGTTTAATTTGCTAGGCATATAAATTTAGTTAGAATAAAAAGCAAATGTTGATAAGATAGTTACGTTCACAAAGCTCTGGCCGACAACTCCCACCCCGGCCCGGTCGAGGAGTTCGGGGATAGTACACACTGACCCTGATGATAAAAAGCCATTTGACACTAGATTTAAAAGCTCCCAAAACATACGACTGATGTCTTGGCGGGGGCATAGTGATACAGGTTTTGGTTGAAACATGACTTTCCGTCATCTAATGTTCGTGATCTTTGGTCAAGTCGGGAAACATTATACACAGGTTCAGCGGAACAAGGATTAAGGCTCATCCTCACAAGGGCAAAAAAGAACACTGATCAACAGAGATCCCAACTCCCATAAAAAAAAAATAATGTACGCCTGAAGAAGGCCATACATTACTGAAACGTTGTCTATAATAACATTTATTAATATGAGAACAACTACAATCTTCAAAAATTTAAATGCAATGTCAATCGTTATCTTCTGTCTCCTTAATTCTTGTTCTTTTATAGTCCTCTCTCCTTAATAGTATATTTTTATCATATTTTTAACACACACACACACACACACTTGTGTCTTAGTGGCTTTATTGCCTTGCTTGGAGTGAAATGATTATATGGGTATATATTATTATGGGATGTACGAGATTTACTTGGCGCCCCCTCAAATGGGTCAGGTTGTGACACAGCTCAGTTTTTACGTAGAGATCTGAGTGTTTCCGCTGGTCTAAGTTGGTCAAAGCTTGCTAGGCTAGTCATAGACGGCCATACCACCGCTATGTAACATAACAGTGGGAGTGGGGACGCAAGGTAGGAAAGAAGGCCTCCCGCACAGAACAGATACTACATATGCAGCATCCATCCCTACGGAGAAAAAAAACCGTTCTACCCCTCTGCCAATCCCTCCAGAAAAATACGGGAAGTGGAGAAGCCCCACAGACTGGGTTGTCCTGGAAGAATGGCTCAGATCACCTGATTTTATAGTAGCAGGAACATGTTGGCCGATTCGGGTCTCTAGTCTCTGATTGGTCCGTCCTACGTATTCAGCCTCGCATTGATATTTAAACATACATTACAGAACTATTTATAAGTAGAACAGGCCATACTTGACGAGAGAAACAACGAATGGGTCTCAAAACAACACAAAACCTGACAGTCGAAAAACCAGATGTAATACACGCTGACACCCTGTGAGCGAATATTTGACTATTTCAACCCAACCAGTGTAGTTTTAAATAAATGAGACAGATAGAAGGACCAAAAACTACCGCTTCCTTGAAACGTTTAATCTTGCATTCAATAATACGTTTGATGACGTTAATTGGGAAACCATTGTCAGTAAAAAATACAATGAATTTTCTTAGGTTTCTGGTTAACAATACAGGGAAAACAAATTATCAACGCTGAACTAGAGTAGATATCAGGTTAATTTTACGGGACTTATTAACAAAATAATTACAATTAGTAACAAACGTAGGTTTGCGATGAACACTGATAATAAACGAACCATACACATGGGACTTACAGCATTTTTCAAACGAAAAGCTCTCGTAGAAACCCAACCAACAGTTAAGCATGGTGGAAGATTCAAAATGATCTGGGGGCTGCTTTTCTGGTACTGGAGGTCTTGATGGATTACAGGAAGCATAAAATCTGAGTATTATCAAGGTATTTTTTCATTTCACCCCAAGCAAGGCGGAAATGCCACTAGTACGCAGGGGGTAGGAAAATGAAAGTGAGAGAAAACACTGGGTTTTGGGGAGATTGAAGAAAGGATAAAACATGAACAAAATTCACGAAGATAGAAGATGGCGATTGATGTTGCATTTAAATCTTTGGAGATTGTAATTATCAGGGAAGCAAGTAAACGGAATGGAGTTTCACAGGCGGGAAGTGCGAGAAAATAAACTGTTGGATTAGAAGTGGCGGTTACATTTATCCAATTCAACAGTAAAAGAATGAGACCTAGATGTCAATCTAGTAGCATGCGTAAATTCACGTAGTCGTTTCACCAGGAGAGAAAAAAAAGCTTATCAGAGCAGTTACCATGAAAATATTTGTAGAAAAGACAGAGGGAAGCAACGTCATGTTGGTGAGAAAGTGACTGAAGCCGAGATAGGATCGATTACATTGCAGATCATTCTTTGAATTTTGTCAAGAACATCAAGATGAATATCGGGAGCACTAGACCAGATATGGCAACTGTATTCAATGTACAGACGAATGGTAGACTCGTAAATGTGCAAGATGGACTCTGACGAGAAAAAAACCTTCTGGCACGACACAGTGACACAACTTTCCTTGCAGTAGATGCAGCTATTGATTTGATGTAGTCGTTCCACTTCAAGTTAGTTGAAAACTTGAGGCCAAGAAGGCGCAGTGTGGTGCTCTCCAGGAGTTTAGAATCAGTCAAGCTGATGGCAGGCAGGTGAGTTTCTCTATGGTGGTTAAATGAGAGCAGTTTCATTTTTGAGGTATTAAAATTTACAAGCCATTTACTGCCCAAGTTAACCACTGATTGTAGCTCAAGAGCAGCGGCCAGGCTCACTTTGTGTACAGTAATTGTTCGGAGTGGTGTTCCAATTGTTTACAAATCAGTGGTAAAAGCTTGCATTTTATACCCGACATACAAGTCGACCTCTAGTTTTGGAAAGATTTTTTTAGGTTTGAAATATCGACTTATACGACGCAATTTACGGTATTTCTGAAGATAAAGCAAAACCCTAAAGGGCGCCAATAATAGTAACAAGGATTGTATATTCAATGCAGATAATCATGACAAGAGATCCAGTTTTGTACTGGACAGCAAAATTGATATACAACATTAGTCAATTTAAGTTTATACCTTAAGATTGTATGTTGAATCCACTAATTTGTTAAAAGATTTGACTGTGTTGTTGTCATGCAATAAAAGCCACTTGAAGAAGCAGTTTTCAGTAATTTAAGCCTTTGTCTAATTTCAGTTTGTAGCCAATTCTCTCCAAATTTTACTTACACCTATGATGGCCAAAATATGAATGTCATTCTCACTACCGGACCCGCAAGATGCAATTATAAAGAATATTGTATTACAGTATATGCGAACAAAACGGAAGTCATTAAAGAGGTTATCATTCCTACTAAAGTAAGTACCACTTCATATTCGGCGTTTGGCCTTTTGTGTATAAGCATTGCAAAGGTAAAACTTTAAATGTTCTCCTTGTAACTCTTATCTTTTTGTAGGTTTTGTATCAGATAGCATTATCAACCTCCACAACTGGAGTGACCACTTGAACCACATCCCAGCTTAGTTCAATAAGTCTAGTGTTAATAATGCTTGTAAAATCTGATAAGAAAATAAGCATAAATCTTTCATATGTAAAATAACTGCATATTCAATTCTGAACTCAAATTAATGTTGTACGGATACAGAAGGTGCTTATCACCCTAGGATGGTGATAAGTCACGTGGCTCACATGACGGTATCTCTTAGTGACGTCACTCCAAACGGTAACAACAATTCCTCTCACAGTAGCCAAACAGAAAGTTTGCTTTCTTTAGCCCAGTCCCTCCATGACCTGAGCAGAGGCTAAATCTGCCTCCCTAGCAGCTTACAAGTCCATGGTACCGTTTCCTTTTTAAGAATATATATATCCTAAATATAGAAACTCCATCTCACAGTCCTCAATTTGGGAAAACCCAAGACTCGCTGTTTCCCGTTCGCGAAACATGTCCTCGCCTGGGACAGGGATGAATCCAGCCCATTTGAATCTGGAATCATAAACATGCCTTCTCCAAACACAGGAGTCTTTCCATATTATATGTAAGACTATACCTTTTTTTTTCTCCTTACACTCTGCTTTGCTATCTAGATATATGTGATATATTATTCATCACGTGGAACATGTCTATATATGTGTATATAATTTTGCGTATGTGTTAGTATATAAAAGTCTCTCCGAGGAAAAATCATATTTGTCAATCCTTTTCCATTGAGCCATTCTGTTCCGTCCATGAAAT
This sequence comes from Acanthosepion pharaonis, assembly GCA_903632075.3. Lineage (NCBI taxonomy): Eukaryota > Metazoa > Mollusca > Cephalopoda > Sepiida > Sepiidae > Acanthosepion > Acanthosepion pharaonis. The sequence continues at coordinate 1,921,702 of CAHIKZ030002800.1, forward strand.
ACAGCATTATTATATTTCAGATATAATAATGCACATAATGGGGGAAATGCAATGGGAGAATAAATCTGTCTACCATCTGTCTCTGTCTCTCTCTCTCTCTCTCTCTCTCTGTCTCTCTCTTCTGTTACAATATCAACTAGTCAAGGGTATGTGTTTTCCGGTCTTTCTGAAACATTCATTTTCCCTCATAGATTAGAAATTTATATAAATTCCTGACATCCAGTTGCCCTGATTGAACATATACTATGTTCAAGTGAACTGACTTCTGATTTTCTGATAGGTCAGCCACTGACATCCACTGATATTCAATTCTGGACATGGTGGATATGTCTTTACCACGTAGGTCAACCCTTTGAAGCACCTAGCACTTTTAATGTTCGAGTGTGACATTGAGTGCAAAGCTTATATGGGTATCTTTTAGGGGGAGCCTATTACGTATTGGGATTACCACAGTTCCACTCATCTTAGATCAAAACTTAATGATTGACGTTAAATTCAATTTGGCCGTCTGGTGTTACCTTGTGCAATTAGCACAAGCATTCTTCACCTACACGGGAAACAGAGATACAGTTATTTTATAGAAAGCGAAGATACACTGAACTCTCAAACATCATGAGATAAAAGTATATGAAAGTAAAAGTAGGCGGTGGACGACACTTGAAATAAACAGCTATGCACTGTTATCTGATGAATCACAGTGAACATAGCTTAGACAAAGAGACATGACTCATGAGAGTTCGCACAGGTTTGACAGCTCAAGACAAAGTGACATGAATCGCAAGAGTTCGAACAGGTTGGACAGCTCAAGATGAAGTGACATGAATCGTAAGTGTTCGAACAGGTTGGACAGCTCAAGATGAAGTGACATGAATCGCAAGAGTTCGAACAGGTTGGACAGCTCAAGATGAAGTGACATGAATCGTAAGTGTTCGAACAGGTTGGACAGCTCAAGACAAAGTCATGAATGAATCGTCAAGTGTTCGAACAGGTTGGACAGCTCAAGACAAAGTGACATGAATCGTAAGTGTTCGAACAGGTTGGACAGCTCAAGACAAAGTGACATGAATCGTAAGTGTTCGAACAGGTTGGACAGCTCAAGACAAAGTGACATGAATCGTAAGTGTTCGAACAGGTTGGACAGCTCAAGACAAAGTGACATGAATCGTAAGTGTTCGAACAGGTTGGACAGCTCAAGACAAAGTGACATGAATCGTAAGTGTTCGAACAGGTTGGACAGCTCAAGACGAAGTGACATGAAAAGTGTGAACAGGTTGGACAGCTCAAGACAAAGTGACATGAATCGTAAGTGTTCGAACAGGTTGGACAGCTCAAGACAAAGTGACATGAATCGTAAGTGTTCGAACAGGTTGGACAGCTCAAGACGAAGTGACATGAATCGTAAGTGTTCGAACAGGTTGGACAGCTCAAGACGAAGTGACATGATCGTAAGTGTTCGAACAGGTTGGACAGCTCAAGACAAAGTGACATGAATCGTAAGTGTTCGAACAGGTTGGACAGCTCAAGACAAAGTGACATGAATCGTAAGTGTTCGAACAGGTTGGACAGCTCAAGACAAAGTGACATGAATCGTAAGTGTTCGAACAGGTTGGACAGCTCAAACAAAGTGACATGAATGTTCGAACAGGTTGGACAGCTCAAGACAAAGTGACATGAATCGTAAGTGTTCGAACAGGTTGGACAGCTCAAGACAAAGTGACATGAATCGTAAGTGTTCGAACAGGTTGGACAGCTCAAGACAAAGACATGAATCGTAAGTGTTGAACAGGTTGGACAGCTCAAGACAAAGTGACATGAAGTGTTCGAACAGGTTGGACAGCTCAAGACAAAGTGACATGAATCGTAAGTGTTCGAACAGGTTGGACAGCTCAAGACAAAGTGACATGAATCAAGACAAAGTGACATGAATCGTAAGTGTTCGAACAGGTTGGACAGCTCAAGACAAAGTGACATGAATCGTAAGAACAGGTTGGACAGCTCAAGACAAAGTGACATGAATCGTAAGTGTTCGAACAGGTTGGACAGCTCAAGACAAAGTGACATGAATCAAGTGTTCGAACAGGTTGGACAGCTCAAGACAAAGTGACATGAATCGTAAGTGTTCGAACAGGTTGGACAGCTCAAGACAAAGTGACATGAATCGTAAGTGTTCGAACAGGTTGGACAGCTCAAGACAAAGTGACATGAATCGTAAGTGTTCGAACAGGTTGGACAGCTCAAGACAAAGTGACATGAATCGTAAGTGTTCGAACAGGTTGAACAGCTCAAGACAAAGTGACATGAATCGTAAGTGTTCGAACAGGTTGAACAGCTCAAGACAAAAATGAATCGTAAGTGTTCGAACAGACATGACAAGTGAACAGGTTGAACAGCCAAGACAAAGTGACATGAATCGTAAGTTCGAACAGGTTGAACAGCTCAAGACAAAATGACATGAATCGTAAGTGTTCGAACAGGTTGGACAGCTCAAGACAAAGTGACATGAATCGTAAGTGTTCGAACAGGTTGAACAGCTCAAGACAAAGTGACATGAATCGTAAGTGTTCGAACAGGTTGAACAGCTCAAGACAAAGTGACATGAATCGTAAGTGTTCGAACAGGTTGAACAGCTCAAGACAAAGTGACATGAATCGTAAGTGTTCGAACAGGTTGGACAGCTCAAGACAAAGTGACATGAAACAGCTCAAGACAAAGTGACATGAATCGTGTTCGAACAGGTTGGACAGCTCAAGACAAAGTGACATGAATCGTAAGTGTTCGAACAGGTTGAACAGCTCAAGACAAAGTGACATGAATCGTAAGTTCGAACAGGTTGAACAGCTCAAGACAAAGTGACATGAATCGTAAGTGTTCGAACAGGTTGGACAGCTCAAGACAAAGTGACATGAATCGTAAGTGTTCGAACAGGTTGGACAGCTCAAGACAAAATGAATCGTAAGTGTTGAACAGGTTGGACAGCTCAAGACAAAGTGACATGAATCGTAAGTGTTCGAACAGGTTGGACAGCTCAAGACAAAGTGACATGAATCGTAAGTGTTCGAACAGGTTGGACAGCTCAAGACAAAGTGACATGAATCGTAAGTGTTCGAACAGGTTGGACAGCAAGACAAAAGAACAAAGTTGAACATGAATCGTGACATGAAGTGTTCGAACAGGTTGGACAGCTCAAGAAAAAGTGACATGAATCGTAAGTGTTCGAACAGGTTGGACAGCTCAAGACAAAGTGACATGAATCGTAAGTGTTCGAACAGGTTGGACAGCTCAAGACAAAGTGACATGAATCGTAAGTGTTCGAACAGGTTGACAGACAAGACAAAGTGACATGAATCGTAAGTGTTCGAACAGGTTGACAGCTCAAGACAAAGTGACATGAATCGTAAGTGTTCGAACAGGTTGGACAGCTCAAGACAAAGTGACATGAATCGTAAGTGTTCGAACAGGTTGGACAGCTCAAGACAAAGTGACATGAATCGTAAGTGTTCGAACAGGTTGGACAGCTCAAGACAAAGTGACATGAATCGTAAGTGTTCGAACAGGTTGGACAGCTCAAGACAAAGTGACATGAATCAAAGTGTTCGAACAGGTTGGACAGCTCAAGACAAAGTGACATGAATCGTAAGTGTTCGAACAGGTTGGACAGCTCCAAGACAAAGTGACATGAAAAGTGTTGAACAGGTTGACAGCTCAAGACAAAGTGACATGAATCGTAAGTGTTCGAACAGGTTGGACACAAGACAAAGTGACATGAATCGTAAGTGTTCGAACAGGTTGGACAGCTCAAGACAAAGTGACATGAATCGTAAGTGTTCGAACAGGTTGGACAGCTCAAGACAAAGTGACATGAATCGTAAGTGTTCGAACAGGTTGGACAGCTCAAGACAAAGTGACATGAATCGTAAGTGTTCGAACAACAGGTTGGACAGCTCAAGACAAAGTGACATGAATCGTAAGTGTTGAACAGGTTGGACAGCTCAAGACAAAGTGACATGAATCGTAAGTGTTCGAAACAGGTTGGACAGCTCAAGACAAAGTGACATGAATCGTAAGTGTTCGAACAGGTTGGACAGCTCAAGACAAAGTGACATGAATCAAGTGTTCGAACAGGTTGACAGCTCAAGACAAAGTGACATGAATCGTAAGTGTTCGAACAGGTTGGACAGCTCAAGACAAAGTGACATGAATCGTAAGTGTCGAACAGGTTGGACAGCTCAAGACAAAGTGACATGAATCGTAAGTGTTCGAACAGGTTGGACAGCTCAAGACAAAGTGACATGAATCGTAAGTGTTCGAACAGGTTGGACAGCTCAAGACAAAGTGACATGAATCGTAAGTGTTCGAACAGGTTGGACAGCTCAAGACAAAGTGACATGAATCGTAAGTGTTCGAACAGGTTGGACAGCTCAAGACAAAGTGACATGAATCGTAAGTGTTCGAACAGGTTGGACAGCTCAAGACAAAGTGACATGAATCGTAAGTGTTCGAACAGGTTGGACAGCTCAAGACAAAGTGACATGAATCGTAAGTGTTCGAACAGGTTGGACAGCTCAAGACAAAGTGACATGAATCGTAAGTGTTCGAACAGGTTGGACAGCTCAAGACAAAGTGACATGAATCGTAAGTGTTCGAACAGGTTGGACAGCTCAAGACAAAGTGACATGAATCGTAAGTGTTCGAACAGGTTGGACAGCTCAAGACAAAGTGACATGAATCGTAAGTGTTCGAACAGGTTGGACAGCTCAAGACAAAGTGACATGAATCGTAAGTGTTCGAACAGGTTGGACAGCTCAAGACAAAGTGACATGAATCGTAAGTGTTCGAACAGGTTGGACAGCTCAAGACAAAGTGACATGAATCGTAAGTGTTCGAACAGGTTGGACAGCTCAAGACAAAGTGACAAATCGTAAGTGTTCGAACAGGTTGGACAGCTCAAGACAAAGTGACATGAATCGTAAGTGTTCGAACAGGTTGGACAGCTCAAGACAAAGTGACATGAATCGTAAGTGTTCGAACAGGGTTGGACAGCTCAAGACAAAGTGACATGAATCGTAAGTGTTCGAACAGGTTGGACAGCTCAAGACAAAGTGACATGAATCGTAAGTGTTCGAACAGGTTGGACAGCTCAAGACAAAGTGACATGAATCGTAAGTGTTCGAACAGGTTGGACAGCTCAAGACAAAGACATGAATCGTAAGTGTTCGAACAGGTTGGACATCAAGACAAAGTGACATGAATCGTAAGTGTTCGAACAGGTTGGACAGCTCAAGACAAAGTGACATGAATCGTAAGTGTTCGAACAGGTTGGACAGCTCAAGACAAAGTGACATGAATCGTAAGTGTTGAACAGGTTGGACAGCTCAAGACAAAGTGACATGAATCGTAAGTGTTCGAACAGGTTGGACAGCTCAAGACAAAGTGACATGAATCGTAAGTGTTCGAACAGGTTGGACAGCTCAAGACAAAGTGACATGAATCGTAAGTGTTCGAACAGGTTGGACAGCTCAAGACAAAGTGACATGAATCGTAAGTGTTCGAACAGGTTGGACAGCTCAAGACAAAGTGACATGATCGTAAGTGTTCGAACAGGTTGGACAGCTCAAGACAAAGTGACATGAATCGTAAGTGTTGGAACAGGTTGGACAGCTCAAGACAAAGTGACATGAATCGTAAGTGTTCGAACAGGTTGGACAGCTCAAGACAAAGTGACATGAATCGTAAGTGTTCGAACAGGTTGGACAGCTCAAGACAAAGTGACATGAATCGTAAGTGTTCGAACAGGTTGGACAGCTCAAGACAAAGTGACATGAATCGTAAGTGTTCGAACAGGTTGGACAGCTCAAGACAAAGTGACATGAATCGTAAGTGTTCGAACAGGTTGGACAGCTCAAGACAAAGTGACATGAATCGTAAGTGTTCCGAACAGGTTGGACAGCTCAAGACAAAGTGTGACATGATCGTAAGTGTTCGAACAGGTTGGACAGCTCAAGACAAACATGAATCGGCAGTAAGTGTTGAACAGGTTGGACAGTAAGTGTTGAACAGGTTGGAATCAAGACAAAGTGACATGTAAGTGTTCGAACAGGTTGGACAGCTCAAGACAAAGTGACATGAATCGTAAGTGTTCGAACAGGTTGGACAGCTCAAGACAAAGTGACATGAATCGTAAGTGTTCGAACAGGTTGGACAGCTCAAGACAAAGTGACATGAATCGTAAGTGTTCGAACAGGTTGGACAGCTCAAGACAAAGTGACATGAATCGTAAGTGTTCGAACAGGTTGGACAGCTCAAGACAAAGTGACATGAATCGTAAGTGTTCGAACAGGTTGGACAGCTCAAGACAAAGTGACATGAATCGTAAGTGTTCGAACAGGTTGGACAGCTCAAGACAAAGTGACATGAATCATCACAGTTCGAACAGGTCCGACTGCTTAAGATAAAGTGGCATGAATCATGGGAGTTCGAACAGGTTGGACAGCTCAAGATAAAGTGACATGAATCAGGTGAGATCGAACCTGTTGGACAATTCAAGATAAAGTGACATAAATCGTGAGAGTTTAAACAGGTTAGATGACTCAAGACAAATAACACGAATCATCAAATTTGATATTTAAAATTTCCGTAAAACATTGTTGTTTTATTGAAGATGGAATGAACTGTTATATCGTGTTTCTAATTTACATTTAAATACATTGTATTTATTTTCAATTTTTCTAGTTGAATTGTTCACCTATATTGCATATGATCCATTATTGTAGATAATTTACTTAACTCATTTACATAGGGCTGGTTCATACTACTCCTGAGCCCTATGAATGGAAGGGAGGGTCTGATTGGAGGCCCCAGGGCAGTATGTTGTGAGCCTGTCTATCTTATAAACATTTGCTATTTCTATGTACATTTTTATATATATTAAATATCAAACTAAGTGCAACTGATATTAAATGACACATTTTTATGGATACTGTTGTAATTTTTGCTAATCCTCGTCGCCAAGAAGTTGTAACCTAGGGAAGGTTACTGAATAGAATAATCACACGATGGTTGATAATGAACGATAATACTTAGGACAAGAACAACGCATATAAGATTCGCTAGCGGCGCGTAGAAGAATTAATCAACTGCTAAAAATAAGTCAAGTGAATTCCACAATGAATCTCCAACTGCATGATATCTACCAACCGCCACACGCGCTCAGGTGTAACACAAGGCCGAATTTAATGTGGGGTATCCGAGCCCGTAGGTTCGGCCAAAAATTCCCCGTAGACCTTGTAAAAAACAGGGTCGGGTAGTTGTTTCCCGATACGAGACTCTGCCTTTCGACATAACCTCGTCTGAGGATCCTCTCTGTTCGGAGGCAGTGTTTGACAAGCCCAGCCGAAGACGAATCTCCAACTGCAGCATATTTACTAACTGTCTCCGCGATCAGATGCGACACAAGGCCGAATTTAATGTAGGGTATCCGAGCCCGTAGGCTCGGCCAAAGATTCCCCGTAGACCCCGTATAAAACGGGGTCGGTAGCTGTTTTCCCTAGACGAGACTATGCCCTTCGACATAGCCTCGTCTGGGGATCCTCTCTGTCCGTAGGCAGAGTTTGAACAACACAACTGGAGACGAACCTAAAACTGCTGACCAACACAGGGTATTTACTACAGTATTTATGTGAATGGGGACATACGCATTATCGTCCGTAGGTATGCTACAATAGATACTCATGTCATTTGGAGTCTGTCTTTATCCAAATCCGTGAATTTGGATTTTTTTTCAGGCAAAGTCTCGTAAAACACACACACACACAATATATATATATATATATATATATATATATATCGCTTGGGTTTCAATCATGGCTTGAGGCATTCGGATGTCTAGTTGCACTGAGGAGCTGTGATACATCGAAACAGTACTGTCTACGAATGACATAATTTAGCTCTTGAAAATATATTTTCAATTGAGCACTGTTGTATGACAAACTGATTCACTAAACAACAGCCATCTGCGCTAATGCAAAGCTCTTCAGTAAAATGAATAGTGCCTTATGGCTGATTGGCATTTATTTGCATTCGTAAAAAACAATACGCTAGATTCAGCTGTTCCCTTCTGTCGAATGAAGATAGCTCAGTAGTAGAAACTCTGACTGACACCAAATCGGTTGGGTTTCAATCCTGGTTTGAAGCATTCGGATGTCTTGTCGCACTGAGGAGCTGTGATACAGTACTGTCTGCGAATGACACACACATATATATATATATATATATGATAAGATAACCAATAAATAGGGAACATTTATAAACTTAACCGTATTTGCTTTTATTTAAGCTCCACCACAATTTGGAAGAGAAACTTCTGGTGGTTTAAGTTCCGTGTTCTTTGTTTTTCATTGGTCAAGCAGACCTTACGTGACTTTGTTTTATAGTGTTAATGTGTTTGTGTGTGTCTGTCTGGATATAGACCATATATGGCAGCAGTATTCCATGCAAGGGCGAATGGTTGACTTGTAGATTTGAAGAATGGACTCAACTTTCTGGCGCGACACAGAGAACCACATTTCTATGCGGTAGATGAAGCAACTGATTCAATGTATTTGTTCCATCTTCGGGCAGCGTTAGCCCCAGCAGGCACAGGGAGGTGCCCTCGTGGAGTTGAGCAACAGGCAATCTAATGGGAGGCAGAGAGGGTTCTCTTTGGTGGGTAAATGATGAGTTTTGTTTTTGAGCCATTAATGTTTACCAGCCCCAGTCAACCACAGACGGAAGGTCCTTTTCGAAACCAACGGCCAGGTTAATTTTTTCAGCGACACCAGATTTGTTATTGAGGCAGGAGTAAATAGTAGTGTCGTCTGCGTAGATATCTACTTGGGAACTGATGACATCAGTAAGATCGTTAATGAAGATCAGAAACAGTGTAGCCTTGGAGAACACCAGCGTTCGTGAGAAAGGAACTGAAGGAGAACCCGTTTAGTGCGACCTTTATTTCACGGTCTTTCAGGAATTATTGTATTATGTCAAATAATCGTCCTGAAATTCCGTATCTAGAAACAAAAAAATGAAGGGTTCATAGCGTCCAAATCGCAGTCAGATTGAAAAGCTTCGCTCAATGGTTCCTCGCATATTGCTGTATACGGCGTGCATAAAAAGCATTCCAGAAGACCACAGATGTCAACTGAGTCCTGTACAGCAACAGAGGGTAATGGAAAGTTTTCACAGAAATCCAAGAAAACTATCGAAATGTTGATTACTGCTTGTGACTCCATTGCGTTGTATTGTTATCCGTAACTGGATCATAATGGACATCAATTTGAAAGCATGGGAAATTCTTAAGAGCATGAATTTATTCTGTCTTCATATGCATTATTTAAGTTAGATATCGTTGGTTCTAGCTGCGTGAATTATTTCTTGAGAAAGCTTCAAAATATGTATACATTTTTTAGAAAGCCTGTATATATATATATATATATATATATATATATATATATATATATATATAAAGTTTCAAATTAAAAATAATAATGTTTTATTTTATGAAAGTATTTATTTATATATATATTTGATATTTCAGAAATTGTCCTCAATTTTTCATGAAAAAATTTAGGACAATTTGAAATATCAAATATATATATAAATAATCAAATACTTTCATAAAATAAAAAACATTATTATTTTTTAATTTGAATTTTTTATATATATATACATATTAAGAAAGTATACGTGGCTTCTCATTATGCTATATATATATATATATATATATATATATATATATATATATATCGGGGTTGTAGCACCTGTTAGGGTCCCAGCTATGGGCAAATAGTGTCTACCAGAGCTGACCAAGCTATTTAGGGTATAGGAGATCGAAAATTCTTACACGAAAAGCCTCAAGTATATTGTCTGCTTCGTCTGTGGTATTTATTTGCACCGGCTGAGTGTATCAATAGTTCCGAATGGTTCTGCACAAGCCCTCACCACTTTAATCAAATCACTTGTGTGGGTTTTCTGCTGGTTTACCTTGATTAATCCTCACTCTTGCTCCATATGTGGCCTTCTTTGTAAATCATTAGCGGGTCTTGAGTGCCAATTAAGATTATCGCACAAAATTGCATAACTGAATCAATTAAGCTGTCAGATCCTCATACGTCGAAACCGATGGGAGAGCCCATTTTTATATATATATATATATATATATATATATATATATATATAAGAATAAAGTGTCGCTGTCGACACTGGAGTTTAAACATAGACCCCCAGAGAGCACAAAACAGGCGATCCCATTTGAATAAGTAGATTACGTGAACACAAAGGAAATGAATATATGGGAATTAGCGTGGTGTCTAATTGATCACTCTTTCTCCTCTATCCTCTATTACTCTACGGATCGCTATTCTCTATACTATAATTTCTTTATACCGATTACTATACGGATTACTAGTCGGGGGTTACTATTCTAGCGAGTATTATCGAGCAAGTACTATTAGTGCGAGTGTTATTCGAAGGCGTCTGACACCAGTATTGTTCAACGGCGTTACTATAGTTGTATCTGCGATTACAAAGTCTCTACTACAACGAGCATTACGAAAGTGACAACGAGTATTCGTTGACATCACATAAATATATATAACCGAATGGGTAAATTTTAAATCATAAATATTAATCTGAGCTTAAATTCAAATTTAAAATTAAACTACAATTCATTTAAATATTTTAACGCCAATAATATTCCACCCCAACAATAATATATCTCGCTTGAACCAGAAAATTAAAAAAAAAAAAAAAAAAAACGCTCTCAACCCCAAATATAAATAATAATAAATATATTTCCAGCATTTGAAAATTGCTTCGGAATGAAACTCAGAGTTGTGCAATTAATGTGATATATATATTATAGCTGAACTTATCTACATGCTACAAAACAAAAATATCAGCCTGAAAACTCGAATCGTGTTCTCAAATAGCGTCGTCAAATCGAGAGCTTCATATGGATGTCATGCATGGAGCCAAACCCCTTTCAGAAATATCTAAACTGTCAGCTGTATACAACCGCTTCCTAAGATCAATGGCTGAAATGGCTTTGAGCGAGCATAGCCTGGGGGTCTTGGCAATGATTATACATCTTTGAAAATTGTGCACTTGCGTTACAGAATCACAAAGAAAGAATTGTAACAAATAACAGAAACCACATCACTTGACCACCAACAGCAGCAACAACTAAAATGGATAGCACATGTAACTTGAAGAGAAAATAATGATATAATCAAGAAGTAAATCTCCATTAATAATGGAAAAAGCTATAACAGCTACTGGACTTGAGAAAAAAACAACTGTTTTAAGAGAAAGATTTTATAAAAAACAACTCTTTTAAGAGAAAGATTTTATAAATTTCAGCCGAAAACCGCTGCTTGGTCAATGAATACCAAATATTTCCTTATAGGCAAACGGCTAATACTGCCATTACCATCACCGATTACCAGTATTTTCCTCTTCCAATGTTGATATGAATTTTCGCTTTAGATTTTGTAACAGACATACAAAATTAAGACCATGATTATTGGGGTGAGTGTGGATGCAGACCCCACACTATGAGCATTCTTTTCATTTCTTTTCCTCTTTCAATGTTAATATGAATTTTCTCTACAGATTGTTTTCATAACGGACACACAAACATAGAATCATTATTATCTGGGTGAGTGTGGATGCTGAACCCACACAATTAGTATTTATTTCTTTCATCTTTTATTTTTAATATGGATTTTCTCTTTAGATTTTGTAACAGACATACAAAAATGACTATTATTTCGCCCTTTTTCCAAAAAAAAGTGTTTTAAGAGAAAGATTTTATAAATTTCATCCGAGAACAGTACTGGTTGCTTAGTCAATTAATGCTAATATTACTATTAGCATAAGTACGAGATGAATTCGTTAAATGTGATACTAAGTGATAAATAGATGTAACAGGATCTTCCTTTTCCATTTGCAAACAGTATTGAACTTTGCGAGCTTTATTTTGTAATCGATAAATATGTTCTCTTTTACTTAGGATAATGCGAAACAACTTGACGCATTCTTTGAGCTGGAGATTTGCAAAGGCTTGCACTTTCTTTTGGTAAGTATTGAGTGATTTTTTTTTCTTTTCTCTATTCCCATTTTTGCCTGACTGCATGTAATTTTTCCCCACGTTTAGGTTTTTAGGCAAAAATATTTGCTTACCGCTTATTTTAGTCATTTAGTGTGCATGTATGATTACGGTTGAATTTTAGGCTTGTTTCAACCCACTATATATAGGAAAGGTATTTTTTACGACTGAGTTCGGTTCTCATTGAGTGTTCCACGCTTTCGGTAATGTGCCACAACTAAGCCACGCTTGGTAAATCGTATAGGGCACTTTAATGTGGTGTAATGGTTAGCAAGTTTGTGTCGCTTGGTCAATTACGACTGAGTACTGAGTTCGATCCTCAGTTGCCGCATACTTCACATCTCAGCTACGCTTAGAAAATCATTTAGGCACTTCAACATAGCGCAATGTCTAGCAAGCATGTCTCGCTAGTACAATAATGACTGAGTAGTGAGTTCGATCCTTACTGGGTGTTCCATAATTTCATCTGTATGCCACAACTTCTTCAGGGGTACGACAAGAAGGAACTTCAATATTTTTAATATCTTCCTAAATTATTCTCTGTGCATATACAAGCACAGATTTGACAAAAAAATTAGCTTTGATCATTTAAATATTATGTACCACGTTCCATATGAAACTACTAAGAGAAAACGGTGTTCCCGTTTTCTATCCAGAGGCCAGTGCAGCAATGATGAAGGCAGGGGCGATGCTGATGACATAAGTATTGATATTTGAGATAAGAATGTTCATAAAAAAAAAAGAAACAAATCAAAATTCTTTAACAAATGTTCCGAGAGGTAGGACAAGATAAACCCTTCCCAAACATAGTGTGATAGGGAATTGGAATGAGAGTGTGCAGGACAACAAATCACCGCTGACTTAACACCGCCGCCTCAACACCTGCCAACACATCTCCGTGACAACTCAACTCCAGGGCAACTCAACGGCCTTCTTCATGTGGTTGGAATGTCGAACTGAATTCCAACCACCTGAAGAAGGCCGGAGCGTACAACGCCCGAAACGTTGGCGACAAAAATGAGGACAATAGTCCGAATAATGTAAATAGTGTATGTATTTAGGTCTAGCATAAACAGATGACTGTGTAATATGATAAAAATAAACTTACAATCTGTATAAGATTACCTTGCAGTCTTAATTCTAACAGATTAACATTTAGAACTCTATAGGTGACTTTGTCTTTAGACTTAAGATTTTGTTAAGATGCAGTTAACTCTGTTCTAACTTTTTGATTGATTTGTGATAACAGAAATTGACTTTGAAATCTGTACGATTGAGAGGCTTTTGAAAATGAATAAAATGCAGGGGAATTAATACTTAGTGAATAATGTAGAGTGCTAAATGCTAATAACTTAACACGTTGACTTCAAGATGTCAATTAAGAAATTCTACTTCAAGAGGTCAGTTACAAAATCCGACTTGAAGAGGTCAATCACGAAATCCTACTTCAAGTGGTCAATTACGAAATCCTACTTCAGGAGATCAATTACGAAATCCGACACCAAAAGGTCAATTACGAAATCCCACTTCAAGTGGTCAATTAAGAAATCCGACTTGAAGAGATCAATTGCGAAATCCTACTCAAGAGATCAATTGCGAAATCCTACTCAAGAGATCAATTATGAAATCCTACTTCAAGTGGTCAATTACGAAATCTTACTTCAGGAGATCAATTACGAAATCTTACTTCAGGAGATCAATTACGAAATCCTACTTCAGGTGGTCAATTGCGAAATCCTACTTCAGGTGGTCAATTACGACATCCGATTCCTTCATGTAACTCCCTGCGTCTTAGTGGCTTAATTACCTTGTTTGGGGTGAGGTGATTGAAAAATGTTCTCCTTTCTATTTTGTGGTTTGTTTTTTTGCCTTTTGGTCGTTTTTTCTAGTTTTCTTTTTTGTGTGTGTGTGTGTTTTTCAATGTTTTTCTTTTTTGTGATTAATCTTTCTGAATATAACTGATGAGAATTTACTGATTATATTTACAGGTCAGTGTTTATGACCGTTACTATAATGATAATCAGAAATGTGCATGTAAAGACTCTGAAAATACTTGTCAAAGATGCCAGAATAGTAAATCGGACCCAGTGTACTTGACACCAGGTTTGTGTAAGACTGTTCTAATCTCTTTTATACTTCTTCACTTTTTACTTCTTATTCTTTTCACAAAATCTTTGATTGGAAAAAAACTTCCTTTTTTTTTTTTTAAAAGCAAATTGTACTCTGAAAATCTTTCTTTTTCTTTTGCTGTTCTTTACTATCAGTTTTTTTAGTTTCTTATTTGTTGTTTTCTTGTGTCTTTTTTTTTTTGTTGTTTTTTTTTTTTGTTTGTTTTGTTTTGTTTTTTGGGTGGGGGGTCTTCTTTTTGTTTTCTTGTTTTTTAGGGGTCTTGTTTTTTTTTGGGGGGTAGTTTTTTGCTTTTTTTTTTTGAATGCTTTCTTGGGGGGCATTTTTTCTTTTTTTTTTTGGTGGGGGGGTTCTTATTTGTTTGTTTTTTGGGGTATTTCCTAGTTTGTTTTTTGGGGTGGAGGTCTTGTTTTTTTTCTTTTGGGGTGTTTTCTTGTTTGTTTTTTGGGTGGGGGTCTTGTTTTTTTTCTTTTGGGGTGTTTTCTTTTTTGTTTTTTGGGGTGGGGGTCTTGTTTTTTTTCTTTTTCTTTTTTTGTTTTTTGGGGTGGGGGTCTTGTTTTTTTCTTTTGTTGTTTTCTTGTTGTTTTGTTGGTGTATTTTGTTTGTTTTTCTTTTTGGCTATTTTTTTTTTTTTTTTTACTTTTGGGGTCATTCTTGTTTTGTTTTTTAGTGTTTTGTTTTTTAGTGTTTTCTTGCTTTTTTTCTATGCTGTTCTTTTCTGGTCTTTTCTTCTTTTATGTCTTTCTTTCTTTTGAGGTTTTTTCTTCTTTTTTTTCTGGATGTTTCTTGACTAATTTTTCTTTTTGGATGTTTACTTTTCTTCTTTGTTCTTTTCAGACTTTTTTTCCTTTTGTTATTTTTTTTCTTTTTTTTTTTTCTTATATTTTTTTTTCTTTTCAATATTTGTTTCTTTTGGGCGTTTGCTTGCTTTCCCTTCCCTGTTCTTTTTCTTTTCATATGTTTTTATTTTATATTATTCTTCTTTGAATTTTCTTTTTCTGTGTGTGCTTCTCCTTTTACACAAGTATTTGATTTGAAAACCTAAAACCTTCATTTTTCAGTAAAACCTTGTCTTCCAAGAGTCCAGTCTCCTGACAAACAAGAGTCAAATCAATTCCTCTTCCCTCTTGGAATTGTCATTGGACTATTACTCCTAATTGCACTGACTCTTTCCATTACACATTGGAAATTAAGTAAGTTCACCAGAAAATCACTGTTAATTTAATTCTGACTCATTATTGTTGCTTTTTATCCCAACACTCTTTATTATTACTATTATTTCATTACTAGTTTTATTGCATCTTATTGTTGTATTTTATCGTAACACAGACACAATACGTTCTTCATTATTCCTATTGATTTATTACATCACATTGATGCTTAAGCCTGATTTTCTTTATCTTGCATCATTTTTGCTGTTTTTGTGTGACCATTAACAAATAAAAAAATCCTGTATTTTTATCCTCTTTAGAAAGACGAGCATTTAAACTAATTTTTCTTTTCTTAAGATTATATGAGATTCCGTTTCTTAATGTTTGTGAAATGCAATCGACCGATTGCTCAAAGAACTACGGAAACATCAGAACTTTTTCTAACATTATGCAAACAGTTGCATTTTTATATTAACGGTGAATATATGCGAAAGGAAAGGTTTGTCATTGGACTCCACCTTCTAAATTTGTTCAAAACAAGTCAGAAACTGAAACTAATTTTAAACACGCCATACTATTATGGAACCGCCACCAGCTTGCCATTGGGGTTCGTGGCTTCAGGGGTCTTGTGCCAAACTCGTACCCTGCCATTAGCATGATTCAATTAAAACTGACATCATGAGCCTTGGTGAGGTGCTGTGTTTGTTGTCGTGGTATTAACAGGAACAACCAGGTGGTTCTTCTGCTTCAATATATCGTAGAAGCTAAACTGAACTGACCTACTGGATATTCATCTCATATCTCCTCTATTGAATGTAGATGTGATTTCAACCAGTGTCACTTGCTTGTCATCGCAGACAATTGACGCCAGATGCTCCTTGTCATAGTAATTAATGAACT
Source organism: Acanthosepion pharaonis (assembly GCA_903632075.3). Lineage (NCBI taxonomy): Eukaryota > Metazoa > Mollusca > Cephalopoda > Sepiida > Sepiidae > Acanthosepion > Acanthosepion pharaonis. The sequence goes on from CAHIKZ030002800.1 coordinate 1,938,022, forward strand.
GTGATCAGCCACTGCACTGTTTACGATGAGCGGTAATATCTCTCACCAGATATTTTCCAGCATACATATGATACTATAGCTTTTGGGGGATCAAATTTGTCCCAAATATCCCATCCGCATGACACCTACTATCATGCTTCATTCACAACAAATTCTAAAATTACTTGAACAAAAGTTTATTATTATTATTATTATTTCAATATACTCTGCATAGGGATTCTGGCTGGGACAATTTACGTTCACTATGTATTAATTCACTTTGATAAAGCATGAACCAACTTCTCCTTTAACTATGGATAACTAGAAGAGCAGTTGGAGTGTTTTTAGTCTTGTAATCAATATTGAGAATTTGATAATAGCTCAGGTCAGGGATCGTTTCTTGCTATTGATACAGTGTAACTGTTGTAGCATACCTACAGACGATAATGGCTATGTCCCCAGTCACATAAATACAGTAGTAAATACTGTATATTAGTATTCAGTCGGAGATTCGTCTCCAGCTGTGCTGGTAAAACTCTCTGCCTCCTGGCAGAGTGTATTCCCAGACCAGGCTATGTCGAAGGGCAGTCTCGTCTTGGGAAACAGCTACCCGACAACGTTTTATACGGAGTCTACGGGGAATTTCTGGATGAGTCTACTGGCTCGGATGCCCCACATTAAATTCGGCCTTGTGCTATATCTGACCGTATGGGGCGGTTGGCAGATATCCTGCAGTTGGAGATTCGTCTTCAGCTGATCTTTAGGCAGAGAGGATCCCCAAACGAGCCTATGTCGAAGGACATAGTTTCGTTTAGGGAAAACAGCTACCGGACCCAGTTTTATACGAGGTCTACGAGGAATTTTTGGCTGTGCCTACGGGCTCGGATACCTCGCATTAAATTCGGCCTTGTGCCAAATCTGACTGCGTGGAGTGATTGGTATATATCTTACAGTTGGAGATTCATTGTGGAATTCCTTTGACTCATTTGTAGCAGTTGACTACTTCTTCTACGTGCCGCTGGCGAATCTTATATGTGTTGTTCTTGTCCTAAGTATTATCGTTCATTACCAACCTTCGAGTGATTATTCTATTCAGTAACCCTCCCTAGGTTACAGCATTTTGGCGACGAGGATTGGCCAAAATTACAACAGTAATCCAGTGTGTTTTGTCACATGTTATTTCGAGAGTTGAAGCACACACTTTGAGAAATACACTGTATATTTCAGAGTTCATTTATCCATCAGGCGCACATTGAATGTGTAAATGAACTTTGAACTATGCCCATTATTTTTTATTGTCTTTCACTGGTGTCAATGCAATGGCCACCATTATGTTAGAAATATGCTTTACACTAGTCATTTCAAACCTCCTTCAACTGTGGATACCATGTAAACCAGTAAAACCTGACATGTTATTTCAAGAAAAGCACACTAAGTAACTAAGCTTACTAAGCTACATCACGTTGAAACACCAAAGTTAAGCAACGTCGAGCCTGGTAAGTACCTAGATGGTTGACCGCTTGGGAATACCAGGTGTTGCAAACTTGTATGTGCGGTTTGTGTAATGAATAATGGTTAGGAATTGTTAATTGAAGAGCCCAGTTCCAATTCTGATTGGGTTCATTATATTCACTTACGCGCAAATACCCTTGAGAAAGGTATGAATCCGCCACTTCTACCCGCCTCGCCTATGGGTTAATTAGTAAGAATTGTATCACTAAAACCATTATCTCAAAAAAATCCTTACAATCTAAAAATATTTTTCTGGCTTAACCTAGAAATGATTGTATAAGGCACAGAAAACGATTCAGTTGATCAATGGAATACTGATTAACTACACAGGCATGTATTTTAGATTTATTTACAAACTCTGAAATATAAATGTATAAAAACTTCCCTGGCCACAAAGTGAGGATTCAGTTTATATATGAATTGTAATACAGAATTGATCCCCGACTTCATATCTGCATAATTGTTTATCAAATTCTGTTTAGGTATGAATCCGTCTCTTCTTTGCCTATCTATGAGTCAATAAGTAAGCTAATCACTAAACAGTCATTAGCGCCAAAAGAATTCTTACCTTCTACAATGGGTACGTGGCCGTTCACTTGCCCACCATGAGACCCGGGTTTGAGTATTACCGTGGTTGATTTCTCAGGAAGGTGACTGAGGAGGCGATCTCAGCGTGTGGCACATTTGCATTGCTTGTGAGTGAAATTTGGTAGACAGAAATATTGGTGGAGGGCTCAATGGTTGTACTAACAACGAAGTTGCGAATCATCGTGATGCGCTCTATGGGTGTTGAACAAAGTGTGCCTGAGCAGGCGTCTGCAACGGGGATTGGTCAGTAGAAAGTCATCCACGGATACAGGCTCTGTCTATATTTCTGAGATGAGGTATTATGTACATTATTTACATTATTCGGACTATTGTCCTTATCTTTGTCACCATATTTATTACAACGTTTCGGCCGTTGTACGCTCCGGCCTTCTTCAGGTGGTTGGAATGTCGAATTGAACCCTTTCACCAAAGAGTGTGAGTTCAATACCCGGTTAAGGCAGTGGAGAATTTTCAGAGGGAAATTAACAGGAAATAACTGATAACTGACATCCATCAAACATGGCACGTGGAACTAGAACAGTCTACCCCAGTGAACGAAATAAAGGGTTCAGTTCGACATTCCACCCACCTGAAGAATACCGGAGTGTACAACGGCCGAAACGTTGTAATAAATATGGCGACAAAGATGAGGACAATAGTCCGAATAATGTAAATAATGTACGGATACAGGCGCCCAGCCATTACAACTTATAAATCGCTTCCGTTTGTTGATAAGTTCTTTCTTTTCATTGTAAGGTGGTCACAAATTATGTTTAAAATATACCCACTATTACTTTTTTTTTTTCATTGACAGGTGTGCATTTGATGGTGAAAAAACGAGGTCTTGTCCTGCTTATCGATGACCACGAGCATCACACCAATGCTGTAATTAAACTTGTCAACTACCTGAATGGATGCCATCTTAAAATGGATCTGGCATCGACATTTCTCAAAAACTACGACATCCCAGATCAGCTGCTCATGATTGGTGAGGCCCTGAAATCGGATTTTGTCCTCTTGGTACTTTCATCCGCTTTACAAAAGAGAATGGAAGCCTGGAACAAGGAACAGGATTATGTGGAGTTTTTCAGGGAAACCAATTCCAATATTCTTACCAAACACCTTTTAGAGGTATTTCTGAAGAGCAACAAAATCTACGTGTGCAAGTTTGATCACATGCCCGAATTCGGACACTGGCCAAAGCCTTGCTACTCACTGCCAAGTGGCCTAACTAACATGACTGCAGACCTGAACGGACAGAGTTTTAGCCAACGACTGATTCGTTTGAATTACTGCAAATCAAATTCTCTTTGGAGTGAATTGCAAGCAGCAATTAAGAAATCTGTCATGTACGAGCAGTCACACGTCAACTGGTTCCAGGAGAAGTATGTGTGTCCTCAGAAGATAAGTCAAATAGAAACCATCGGGACATAAATTACCCTAAACTGAAAGATTTGCACTAGCCTTCCAGAAAAATCCATCACTACTCCAAATAGTTCCAATGAACCAATCAAGAAAAGTCATGTATTTTCCATTGACATTCCAGAAAATCAATCGAAATACACAGGGAAAACATATTTTTAAATATTTATGAACACAAGACTTCCCTCTCAAGACTTCTTGACAATTTTCTCTCTCTCTCTCTCTCTCTCTCTCTCTCTCTCTCTCTCTCTCTCTCTCTCTGCATATGCATTTAAAAGATGACCTTCTGTAAAAAAAATGGCAGTTATCAGATATATTGTTTGAATAAAAACAGATCACTTTAAGGTTCCATGTAATAAGTTATTTCACCACAACCCTTTTAAAGGGCTCTGGATCATCAGACTTTACTTCCAAAAGTTGAAATTAAAAACTTTCATTTCAACTTTTCGAAGTAAAGTCTGATGATCCAGATCCCTGGAGGGAAAAGGATTGTGGTGAAATAACTTATTACATGGAACCTTAAAGTGATTTGATTTTATTCAAACATATTTGCTCTGAATTTACATTGAGCTCTCTGGATATCATCCTCCTTGGGTCTACCCATACGGATTACCTAGTTTTGCATAAACTAGGTCTGTATATATATATATATAAATATATATATATAAGTTCTATACTATATTGATCCCTCTTTTAAATTAGATGTTACGTACAGTGGAATAATACTCCATTTGTTGTTCTGGTTATGAATATAAATATGACAGATGAGGTGCTTTAAGTTCTTTTATATAATTTCTCATGTAATTTATATTTTTCGTTTTAGTAGATAAATTATATAAAAACTGTCCAATTGTTGTTTTTTTCCGAGCGCTTTCGGCTATACATTTAGCCATTTTCAAGGTTGAAATATATTAACTGTTGACTAGAAATAGATTGTTGTATGTATGTATTTATATAATGTTTCATTTTCAAGACACA
>CAHIKZ030002800.1:1947500-1972500 GCA_903632075.3 Acanthosepion pharaonis
TGAAAGTTGGATTTTAACAATGGGAGCGTGGAAGTAGTCTGATATATGAACATCTTTACGCCATTATTTTCTCTTCGAGTGATAAGGGCTACCTATTCACATGATGAAAGTGATGCGTTTCCTGTTATTTGGTACAGTTCTTTGTTTTTTTTTTGGGGGGGGGTTCTACAGTGCCACTTCACAAGGTTTGAAGAACGATCGTCCTTGTCGAAACCTCAATACTCAAAATTTCTTTCACTTTAATCCATTTTTCAGCTGACAGTTTATGTCTGAACAGGTTTGGCGCCATTACATCCATATGAAAATTTCAAGCCGATGAGGCTGTGTAAGAACATGACTCAAGATTCTAAGTTAACATTTTATGAACTTTTTTAAGGGATTTCTATAAATATCAAATGGTAACAGTAATATTAGTCGTTTCTTTATAAGGAAACTCTGGCGAACGTGAGTCAGTACAGACTTAAGGCTTCTGATCACATATTTGTTGACACCAGTTACATCCGGATTTTACCCGTTAACAGGCGGACAGTTTGATATGACCAGCTAGATATGGGCCACTCTGCAACTGGTCAAGATCCGAGTCTTTGTAAGATGCCTCATGCCAATTAAAAGCTGGGGAAAAAAGCAGTCGGCGGTTGGTAAGAAACGGTGTCTTGTGAAGTCGGTCCCATGGGCATTTTGTTCCTCAAGTAACTGGTTTCCGAAGCAATGCTATTTTTGTTACCTCCAGTCTCTTTCCCATCTCTCCCTATTACCCCCGTAATTGTTGGGAGAGCAATTGGTTCGATGCTCCCGCTCCCCCAATCTCAACAGAAACATTCGTCATACATTGACCAGACAGCGTTACTACCATTCTGGGTAAGACGATAAACTACATCCAACAGCAAGGCCTCTGATCAGGAGGTTTTGAGAAGCGTAGAACCACCACTTAACTGACGGTGTCCCCAGGCCCATCCTGATCCAGAGTGGTAGTACCTGTTAGGGTCATAGCTATGGGCAAATAGTTAACCCTCCGAAACTGGGGTCAAAACACTATGAAAGTGTATAAATAGGTTTTAATACCAGCAATACATTTTTGAAAAAAATTATTACCAGCAATAAATTTTTGAAGAAAAAATTATTACCAGCAATACATTATTGAAAAAATATCGCCAGCGAAACATTTTTAAAGAAAAAAAATATTTCCATCAATACATGTTTTGAAAAAAAATATATTAGCAGCAATACATTTTTGAAAAAAAAAATTGTCATCAATAAAAATCTTCTCGGCATTAAATAACCCAATGAGGTTGATATGTCGTAACATAAACCAAACCAAACCACCGTTACTATCGGTTGAAATTTATCAAATGTTTCTCTTAAAATATTTTTAAGGAAAATCGGTTTCTGTATTGACTATTATCGCAATTTCCACAGGGTGCGGCAGAAATACCTCCCACATTTTAAATTGTCACTTGTGTAGTAATAGGGAACTTTGGCAAGTGGCAATGGTGTCTTCATCTAGCTAATGTCTCATCAATTCTTGTTTAATTGGTGTTTTAATTGTTTAATATGGTTTTTGTTTCATTAAAACTGTTTTAATTTTTTAACATGGTTTTTGTTTCATTAAAACTGTTTTGATTTTTTAATATGGTTTTTGTTTTATCAAAACTGTTTTAATTGTTTAATATGGTTTTTATTTCATTAAAACTGTTTCAACTGTTTAATATGGGTTTTGTTTCATTAAAACTTTTAATTGTTTGATAATTCAACGATTAAAACGTATATAAAATTTCTTGATAATGAGGTGGGAAGCAATGGATCCGAAGCTCCGCCAAATTAGATATTAATTTTAATAAGACTTTAGTTCATTTGTTTATCATTTCACCCCAAGCAAGGCATTAGAGACACTAAAACGCAGTGTTAGAGAATATGAGAAAAATATATTATTAAGGAGAGAAGTCAATAAAAGAACAAAAATTAAGAAAACAGGAGATAATAATTGACATTGCATTTAAATTTTTGAAGGTCAAAGTTAACAGGCACTTATTCACTGTCGTAATGTCATCTTCCCTCTGCCTTTCTTAGTGGATTTCTTGCTTTGTTTGGGGTGAATTGATTTAAATAACCTTCCACCATCGTAACGTAGCCTCCCTGTGTCTTTTCTATAAATCCTTTCATGATAATTGTTATGTTGAACTTTTCTCTATGCTACTTAGATTTATGCATTTACGCGCAGTACTAGATTGGCAGCTAATTTTCAGTTGAAATGGCGAAAACGACAGCCAAATTCAGTTCGTTTTACAACAAACCAAAAGGTGGCTTTCTTTTCAGCCTGGTCTCCTTGACCCAGGCAGAGGCTAAATCTGCCTCCCCTGCATTTTTTTTTTTTTTTTTAGAATATCTTTCCCAGATACAGAATGGAACTCCAGCTCATAATCCTAAATTTGGGAAAACTCAAGACTTGCTGTTTCTCATTCATAGAATATGTCCTCGATTCTGATATAGATGAATCAGGTCGAATCTGGAGTCTTAAACATGGCTTCTCCATATACACAATATATCCATATTATAAGACCCTTCCTTTTTGTTTCTCCTTACAGACTACTTTCCTATATATATATGTATATATATATATATATATATATATATATTTAATCTCCAAATGTAAAAGAACGAAGAGTAAGATTTCAGCGTTCAAAAAATTAAAGCACAGCTCAATGCAAAAGTAGAGCAGTAAATATTTGTTTATTATGCAGTGTTATATTAGATCATACACATACCACTACAAAACTGTACATCTTGTTTCAACGTTAATTTTTTTTTTTTTTTAACGTTTCATCAGGTGGAAGATTGTGATCTCCCGCCTGATGAAACTTTAAAAAAAAAATTAACGTTGAAACAAGATGTACAGTTTTGTAGTGGTATGTGCATGATCTAATATAACACTGCATAATAAACTATATATATATATATATGTAAGCAAATATATGGATATAGATCCGACAGTATGAAGAAAAATATATACGGAAAAAACAAACAAAAATCCTTATATACAATTATGCTGTTTTAATGTTAATAATGTTGTATTGATAATGTTATAATTTATGAATATGTCCTGAAGATGGTTTATTAGACCGAAACGTCCGACGTTGACATATTAACATTAAAACAGCATAATTGTATATAAGGATTTTTGTTTGTTTTTTCCGTATATATTTTTCTTCATATATATATATATATATATATATATATATATAAAGTAACGAAAATCTTAGTAATCCGTATGGATAATCCCAAGGAGGATGAAATTCTGAGAGCTCAATGTTAAGTCAGAGCAAATAATTTAATTTAAAGAAAAACAGACCACTTTAACGCTCCATTAGTTATAATTTATTTCACCAGAGATTCTATTTTTCTCTGTATCTTCAGACTTCACTTTCAAAAATGAAACGAAAAATGAACTTAAAATTTACACTTTTGACGGGCAGTATTAAGCTTATATAAGTTGGCATAGAGGGTGGTGAGGAATAGTGTGAGAGATATATTCGAGTTTAGAGAAGGAAGGGAGTGTTTTAAAATTTATTTTCATTACAATACTTAATATTGAGGAGGAGGGGGTAAGGATCAGACATTAACTATTTAATCGGTCAGCTCAACGGAAATGATATGAGAAAAAGGGGGAAAGGAAAAAATGGGGAAGTAAAGGGATAAGTTATAAGAGATGTACGTAGGGTTTTTGGAGGAAGGATATATTTGAGTATGTCTTAGTAATATAAAACTCTTTCTGAGAACAAAGCATGTTTGTTATTCCTCCTCCTTTCAGCCGTTTCGTTACGTCCGCGAATTACGGTGTTATTATATTAGAGAGATATAATAATGCCCATAACGGGGGAAATACAAATGGGAAGATGAATTCTTCAAATGCATTCATGACAAAATCGATGAGCACAAATTTAATAAAGTAATTAGAAAATTAGTTAATAATTAGGGAAAACCATGGCTGAAATTAATAGAATAATACCTGAAAACATGCAGTCTCCCAAAAAACGCACAAAGCAGGCATCATATCAGGAATTGAAACTGCTCCCCATAATCTGGTTAAGTCCGTAACAAAAACATTAACAATATAAATAAAACTATTAAATCCTTTACATATAAAAAATTTTCGGTGACTCGGTCGAAAAACTAAGTGGATATAGTTATGTGCGATAAACTCGAGCTAGTTTAAGTGTCAGAACCATTTATAATTGTGGGAAAATACCGAAAAATAAATAAATAAATAAATAAAATACATTTTTACATTTTCCCAAATACACTATAATCAAGTCTTAAAACACAGGCAAAAGCAGATTTGGTGTCCGTCGACGGAGTAGTAAGCACACCACGTGACCTTCCCAATCAATAGGAACACGATAAAAAGTATTAAATTTTTGGCTTTCGTTTGTAGCTCTTATAAGAACGAACAAAAAGGCACTTTGGGAGTATCCACTGCAAGCACCCACAGGAGTACCTAGGGTACGTTCACTTATACCACGCCGAAGAAAACCTTCACACTCGTATACTCGCGCCATACAAAGAGATTAATATCTCAAGTGAGGTAGATATAAAATACTTGCCCAAAACCCCAACTACGTCTGCCATAAAACAAAAGGATCTTCCTGTCCATAAATTTTATTTTTATGTACTCGTTAAACATTCTGAGGACGCATTTTCCCTTTCACCTGTCTTCAACCTGTATTCAAATTTGACGCTGTTTTTTATTCCTCGTACCTCTTAATTGCTGTTCTTCCCTGGTCCACTCTGACTCGGATTGGTAGAAATTGTAAGGGTCCCAGCTATGGACAAATACGGAACCCCCAAACAAACAAAAAATACATTTTTATAGTAAAAATACCAGCAATTATTTAAAAAGCCATGCTGGCAAACCATCCCCATTCCCTTTCCATATTCCATTCGTAACAAGTAAGTTCCACTCGAGCAGCTTCTTCACTCCGAACTACTGCCCTGTGGAATCGACTCCCAACAGGATCTTCCCCGATCACTACAATCTTAACCTATTCAAAGCTAAGGTTAATCGTTATCTCCCTCACCTATACGGACAAATGACCTCCTAAAGTAACTCTCAACCACCAGAGGCACCCGGGCCATTTAAAGGGTGATCCTCGCTGAAAAAAAATACATTCAAATTACCAGCAATGCATACTTATAGTAAAATGACCAACAATTAAATTTTAATGTTAAATGACCAGCAGTACATTTTCTAGTAGAATTACCAACAATACATTTTATAGCAAAATGACTAACAATGCATTTTATCTATAGTTGAAGGCATACAATTACGTTCAAAATACATTTAGTTGAAGTCATAAAGTTGTGTTCAAAATATTTAGATTTCGGCATTAAATGATCCATAGACGTTAATATGCAAAATAAACCAACCAAATTTATTCGTCGTTTGGGACATACGAAGTTTCGTTGGCTCTATCTTTATTTTATCTGTTGTGTTTCTCTTGCCTTATTCTCAAAATAAAGTGCAGTTTCATTTTATTGTTTTATATTGCCATCATTTCCGGTGACTTGTTGCCATAAGAATGCAGAGCAGAATGGCCGTTCAGAAATGTCGGGCTGTGAAGGCTGATTGACTCTGTGTGTGTGAATAAAATTATCCGTGACTACGCGCTGTCATATTCCTGCGATCTAAGATTTCGTACAATAGTAATTGGTTGGATTTTTGTTTTTATTTTGTACTTTAGGTGATTTTATAACTGGTCGTAAGTCTGGGGTCCTCAAATAGGCAGGTCGTTAAATGAGGACAGGTTTGCTGCATTTTTTCAAATATTGTTCTAGTGCGCTTCCATATTAAGATCGAGACTTGTACTCTATCAGTAAGTACGGTAAATAAAATTTATTTCGAAATAAAATTAAGTATATTTCTTTTAGTGTATAATAATAAAAATTGTATAGCATATAAATAATTTCCTACCCTGTAACTTTTTCCACACAGACGAAACGTTTCAAGTCTTTTGCTACTCTATCGCTATTTCCATGGAAAATGTTTCAGACGAACAACATTCCTTAGTGTTGAAATGGAATGCCCCGCATTCCCTATCGCCCATTGTGGAATGACTTTATCGGTTGACATATATAGTGTGCACAGGATATACCTAGGGTTTGCTTCGGGAATTACTAGCCTGTTAACCGATTTCCTGTCTTTCAGTAGTGTATTCTCTTTTACAATAAGCCTCCCTTTCTTCCATCTATGCCCGTGTTGCTGTTCCTTTCACTTGAGTACCACCTTTGTCTATTTGTAACCTTCTTTAAGGATACAACACTTAGTTTCACCAGTTCGAACCTTCACGGCTAAGACCCGCCACACAACACACATCACGCTCATTTCCTTTGTGTTCCATTAGTAAGCTTCTTCCTACAAAATGTTTCTTGGTGGAACCTAATCCCAAGAGGATGCTTATCCGATCACTACAATCTTAACCTGGAGGCGGCTCTGAGAGGATTTGATCCTGAAATAAAGAAAGTAGAATTCTTTAAGATTTAGTAAGACTAGACCTTCCCTAACTGACATTATTGCTTCCGGGACAGTATGATAATATTTAGGGCCTTCTGGGATTTCCCACGATCCAAAACAATTCTCGCTGTGCGTATTTGAAATACTACCAAACACGTTTATAGCTTACCGAGTCCAGTGCAGGTGTTTTGTGAATGAAGCCTTCCACAAAAGACATCTGGGGTTCAAACAAAGAAAGGTTGTGATATCTTATTGAAAAGTATGCAATAAGTCTATGTCAGGGGTTTGCAAAATTCTGACATAAATCAACCAATATACATACAGAGACCAAGTGACAAGATAGGTGAAGTTCAGTTTCAATCTTTGTTGGGGTTGCTGCTCTGGGGTCTCTCCATTTATTACGAATTACTGCTAGAATAATTTTCCTGATGAAAGATTTCAACCAGACTAAATGAAAAATTTTATATCATTAAAGCCATTAGATATCAGGTTAATTATACTATAAATATAGCTAATATTCATCAAATAAAATTTCAGTATATTTTATTTTTGGAAGATTTTTTAATAAAGAGAATTCCATTGCGATGAAATACGACTAAAAAGGGGCGTTAATCAGCTATTTTAGCAAAAATAAAATTGGATTCCATTGGACATTATCTGTTCGCCTTGTACTGAGACCAATCTCTCTTAAGCTCAAACAAAAAAGATTGCACTTTACCGGCCACAGCCACCGAGTGTACAGGGAATCCGTCTCATCTTTACTCCTATGGAAGTGCCTTCTTGTGAAAATTGACTTTTCTAGACACCATAGCTCGGGAATCAGGCTTGGACATTGGAGATCTGGGGAAAGCAATACAGTACCGAACAGTGTGGAAAGAGATTTCAATGGAGATCCGACCAACCACAGGCAGGTCGAAGGATCATGATAATGATGTGTGTGTGTGAATAAACAATTTAGAATGAAAAGAAAAAAAGTTAGTAAACGGTATTTTCTTCATGAAATTAGTGGTGCCATCCATAAAGCCGAATGGACCTCAAGCAACCCAGGGTCTATCTGAAGAGGTGACGTTTGCCCATGACCGATCTAAAATAATGTGATTTACCATAGGCAAAATTTTGACAATCCCACTGCTCATTACTTACACCCTTGTGCAAATTAATTGAAACAACGCTTTAGTTTCCTTTCTTTCACCGTACGGTCAGTTTTAGACCCACTGGAGTGACAGGGTGTAATCGATTTCTATTTTTTCCTCAGATTAGGTCATTTGCAGTGGTGTGCAGTAATATGAATCTATTTTCGGGGTGTGTGATGAAATTTGTTTGACCTTGAAAAATATTGCGTCATCCGTGATTGCATCAGATTTGTATCACTTTCAGACACTATTGTCTCGACTGTCGATTAGTTGCCTTACAGCCATTGTCTGCAATACACATTACTCCATAGAAGCGTACAAAAGGTGTAACGCTGCACGAACACACTGGCAAGCCCTACCAGTGAGCAAATCGAAGTACTATAGACTGGCCCAGAAACTCTCCTGATTTAAATCCATTCGAGAATCTGTGGTCAATCTGCAAGGAATGGCTTAGTGGAATGGACATACTAAGTACTAACATGTACCCTGCGCCATGTTATATTGGAAAAATACGAAAAAGTAAATAATAACGGAACTATTCGCTTTGTTTTAATTATTTTGCACAAAGGTGTAGATCCGGACTATTGTTCTCGTCTCTGTCGTTATCACAATGTTTCGACTGTTGTGTCCTCCGGCACTTTGTAGATGCAGATAACGTTCAAGAAATTTCATTTCATCATCATCATCATCATCATCATCATCATTCGACTTTCTCAATTGGAGAAACGTTCTAGCAACATCCTTTTGTTAGCAGGGTTGGATTGGAATTATCTCAATCATGTCATCCCCAAAATGTTGACCCCTCGTTTTCCTGATTTGAATCAACTGGACTAATGTCTCTTGGATGTCATCGAAGCTAGACACCAACAAGCATTCGTTGAAGGCTGCCGTTGTGATTACGATGGCCATCATAAATAAGGACCAATACTTCCCGGGCTAATATCAGCATAAGCCTCATGGAGAGGGGGGATGCAGTACCTCCTTCGGGAGGGGGCTGGGTTCATTACCCGGCGCCTGACGCGTCCACAAAAAAAGAAGTGTCGAGAGGGCTTAAGCAGTTTTTACCACTTTAAACCTCGACCATGTGTCACATTCGTTAGCAACGTAGGCGCATTGAAAAATACCCATCATGAATAAGAACTACCTACTCTGTGTCTGGGGTCACATTGAGGCCATCCTCAAAGCTGGGTAGGGGTTACTGAATCCCAGTGGAAGTGAATGCTGGACAATTTCAGCGCATATGAAGAGGGGGCTCCAAGCAACAATGTGATGCTACAGAGGGATGCTGAGAATTCCATGGACAGGATGAGTAACGAGGAAGTTATAAGGACAATGAAAAAACGAAAAGGGCATTTATGCTTAGAATCAGAAGGAGACATTAGAATTTTTTTTCGAACACATAATGGGGTTGGAGAATTTGATACTCGCAGGTTATTTTGAAGGCAAGAGAGGCAGAGGGATAGAGCAAATAACCTACCAAACCAGCCTGTGAAATTAGATGGCGGAATAAGGAGTTTTATAGATAAGGTTAGGAACGTTTATTAGAAAATGATAGAAAGCTGTGGAGAGACCGGGAAATGCCGGGAGTTGACCGATTTCTTGGGTTAATTTGACCGAGGTAACAGCATAGGTCCGGAGTGGATTTAGCCGCTGGTTGGGTTGCACGCGTTGATCGATTGAAGTCACGGTGGTGGGTTGATTTGTGTAGGGATGCATTGGTAATGGTCGCGGCGACGAGGGATTAGGTGTAGCTGGCAGGTCTACAGTGGAATGTTTCAGTTGGATTCGGTCGAATCCTGTATCAACGAAATGGGACCACGGTGGTGACGGCTAAGGTATGTCCTGTACTGGGCTGAGACTGATCGTCGGAAAGCTTTTGTTTGGTGTCGACAATGGATGCACTAAAGTTGTGTGGTGATGACATCGAGATGTTATAAATCACGGTGGTTGGCTTCGGGGGCCTGCCGGTGTCGAAGCTGGTTTCTTTTGGATTCCGTGTGTGAAGAGTCGGTTGAGATTAGTGAAGACGGGGCGAGGTCGTGGCAGTGATGAGAGATTCGGTCATAGCGGTGACGGTGACGACAACGTGCCTACGTGTCGGCAGGTGGTCTTTCGGACCGCAACTCTATTGGTCGTTACGAGAGGCCTGCCTTTAAGCAGATTTGGCAGTTCCCAGGGTAATCTCCTTTTTCGGCGGAAACGTTTGTAATTGGCCACTGTATCGCTTTCATTGCGAGGGCTTGCTTCGTGATGCTCAGAGCCTATGCGCAGAATGAACCAGAAAGAGTTCTAATTGCATTGGCGTATAATAAGACTATTGTTATTCCCGTTTTAATCTTTTGAATTCAAGCGCATATGTTTGCAAATACAAATGATTTATTTAACAAGCGTATCCATGTTTTCTTTGTTTTTATTCTATTATTCTTTGAAATTCGAACGTTCAGATGAATCACTGGATCACTGAATTTCCTATACTCTCGCAAAATATGCACAGCGACTAAAAAATATACGACCCCAGTCTAAACAATAAAATAAAATCTAATTACACTTTAATATTATATTTTAAGACATTTTTATGTTTAGCCTTCTTATATAGATACAAATATTTAAGTAAATGCTCTGTTTATAATAAACAGTATTAAACAACATTTACCGGCCTAAATGTCCGAGAAATTTTCGCTGAAAATATTCGTCCTCCGACAGGATTCGAACCTGTATCCTATACGGAACCTGTCATTTAGCTTGACGTGCCTTTACCGATTTGAACACGAAGGAGTGTTCGGTTAGCAAGATCGAATTTACTGTATTTAAACTTCAATCTTCCATGAATGTCTCACGTACATTCATGTCTGCTCATGGCGTATCAAATGTAAAAACAAATGACGTCACACATTACGAAATGGACAAAATATAACATTAAAGGCTAATTTCCTTTATATTATAATAATTTTATTATAACATTAGTTTGGGACTGTATATGTTTTAGTATCTATGCCCATTTAGTTATTTATTTTGTCCAGGATTTACCTCTAAGAGTGGACCGATAAACCGGTTTATCTATTTTTTCAATCTTTATATTTCAGGATTACCATGTTAACCATTACACCATGTCAAGATGCCCCTCTTTTTACTTATGAATGACTTTTTAATCTGTTATGTTGTTTTATTGTTCGAATAAAAATAGACAATCTTTTTTTTCATTACTGTATAAGGCTAATTGGGCCTCCAGTTCAAAAATAAATTAACCTCTGATCCAGCTTAGAAAACAGTAATAATATTGCAGAAATAACTTTGAATTCCTCAATTCACTCTATGGATATTCAAAACCTCACTTTAACTCTGATTTGTACTTTAAGTCCAATTCCGCCCAAAAGACCGATTTGGGCCAAAACGCCGATTTAGGCCAAAACGCCGATTTGGGCCAAAACGCCGAGTTGGGCCAAAACGCCGATTTAGACCAAAACGCCGATTTGGTGCCAAAACGCCGATTTGGACCAAAACGCCGATTTGAGCCAAAACGCTGATTTGGGCCAAAATGCTGATTTGGGCCAAAACGCCGATTTCGACCAAAACGCCGATTTGGGCCAAAACGCCGATTTGGGCCAAAACGCCGATTTGCGCCGAAATTCTGACTCAAGCTGAAAATTGAGTTCTTCAAATCAGAAACTCTACGTAACTTCAAAATCTCATGTCGCTAAACCTGGCACTTTAACTCTGATTCTTTGGCTTTTTGAAAAAATAAAATTGATTTCTTCAAAGTTTTGAAGATATTTTAAACTGAATTTAAAACGAGAAAGTTTAAATCCACAAAGTTTTTGTCTTACTTTAAACTCAATATAAATTATAAACTTAAAATCACTAAAAAAATTCAGTTATTTTAAAATTTGAATTTTTAACTTTTTTTTTTCATCTGGGCACAAATACCAACGTTGGATGTTCCAGTACCAGATGAAGGACAGATTTTCAATCCCGGGATCATTCTGTATCCAAAAATGTAGAATATGTCTATGTTGAGCAAGTGTGGCCCGAGTTAGAGGAGTTTCAGACACACGGACAGACAGAGAGAATTTGCTGTTCATTTATTTAGTGTAAAACTGAATTCTCGGTTTTGATCCATTCTAACACGGATAATAAAATTTTCATAAAACAGAAATAATATCTGACAATTCACTTTCGATTCTTAGGACTACCACCTCGTAAAATTTACAAGAGTAATTCCAAGTAACCAGTTAGACTTGACTGATAAATATTGCTGCTACTGTTTGTTGCTGACGTAACAATTAATTTATCTTAGGCGGAAAATTTAAATTTCGTGGTTTTATGTTTAAATTTATTATTCATGCCGATTACTGAACTATTTACTCCTGTCTTAATAATAAGCCCGATTGGCCCTAAAAAATAAAACTGACAGCTGCTCTAGAAAATTACCTTCAATCAGTTGTTAACTGGGGCAAGAAATGATTTTCAAATTTTAACGCCTCCAAAACGAAACTGCAGTCTCTTAATCATCATCAGTCAGTTATATACCATGCGCGATACACGCTTAGGCGATCATATATCTTTCGATACATGACTGACGAGGCAGATTTTTGCCCGCAGTAGGTTGTCATCCAAGGCTATAGAACCCGGTCTGTCCTATTATTTACCCATAGCTAGGGGAAGAAGAGGATCCATACCTTTCCCAAGCGTATTAGCACATAAGTGAATGTAATGGATTCGACTAGAATTCGAATTCGGCTCTCCGATTCCTCAATCCGAGCAGCTACCGTGCCTCCTTATTCATAATAGACGATCATTATGCCATCCCTCAGCATGGCAGATATTAACCTCCAGGAGAGTAACTGGTTATGAACTAATTGGTTCTCACCAGTCGAGGTGCAACTCAAACGCACTGAAACGAAGTTGCATCTTTGTAGTGAGTAAATTGTTTTTGTCTATATATATATATATATATATATATATATATATATATATATATATATATATACCCAAGTATATGATTGCTGTATATGGAATGAATTCCAATAACCAACAAATACTATTCTTAACAGAGTGCTCAATACAAAGTAGAGCAGATATAATTATTTATTTAAAAAAATTTATAACATAAATATGTTATAAAATTACTACAAAAATAGCCATTTTGTTTCAACACTCTCGGTGTCTCATCAAGTGATGATGTTGAATGTAAAATAAATGGTTTTAAAAGTTTCGAATTAATTAACAATCCTTTACAAGGGGAAAACGTTGTTACAAAAGCTAGATGAACCAATCAAAATACAAGTATAGGAAAATTCAAAAAGCTTGACAACGAAGTCATGTTATAATAGCTATTCTGATGTTTAAAATATGGGTAGTATTAAAAAAAGAATTAATTCTAACCAATAATTACTAAATTATATGATAAAATTTAGTATTAAAATTAAAAACTGCTAATTTCCAGATCAAAATTTAATCGCTATTAAGTTTACAACTATAAAATTACTGAGGAGAAAAGAAGAAATATATATGTTATTCAATTTATTTTTTCATTGAAGTTACTTTAGCTAATTTTATATCCGGTCCTTTAATGATAAGGGCCTTGAAGAGGGATATCCTTCGTCAGATCTATTCTCGATTAGCGCTACAGAATCAAAAACAAACAACTGTACCATATAAAAGAATCCACATTACTCAAGGACTGCCAACAGCAGCAACTAAAAAGAATAGCACATGAAACTTGAAGTGAAAACAATGACATAATGAAGATTTTCCACACTAACAAAAGCAAAACGTTTAGGAAGGAAATGCTCATCAATTGTAGAAATAGCGATAATAGTTAATGTACTTGAGAAACCTATTTTCCTTAAAAATCATTTTAAGAGAAACATTTTATAAATATCAACCGATAGTAGTGCTGTCTGATCAATGAATGACGAATGGTTCCTTATAAGGAAACAGCTATCATCATTACCGTTTAATATTTACAGAAATCCAGTAAAATGTGTCCTTGCAAAGAGGTTGCACAAAATATTAACCTAAAACCACAAGTCATTTTCTTAGATAGCCTTGTCAGGTTGAAACTTTCATATGAATGTCATGCATGGTGCCAGACCCCTTCAGTAATATCTAAACTGTCAGCTGTATACAGCCACTTTCTCAGATGAATGGATGGTTTAAAAAGGGCCTAGAGCAAGTGAAGCGTGCAAGGTAGCAGCAAGAACTAACTTTCTTTGAACTAACTGGAACGGTGCTTAAGAATCACAATCAAATAACAGAAACCACATCACTTGATGACTTTCAACAGCAACAACAGCTAAAAGAGATAGCATATGTAACTCAATAGGGAATTAATCACAAATTCAAGATGTCAACATTTCATATTACTTCTAATCTCGTCATTACCTTCACTGTGTGATATTTAGAGAAATCCAGTGATATGTTCCCTTGAAAATGGTTTGGCAAAATTGTATCATGGATATTTTGTGACACTACAGGCAAAAAGTTTGGTGCCACTCTGCATTATAAAATACCTTAAAATGAGATATTTTTGCACATTTTTAAAGTAAACATAAAATTTAAGTAACAACAGTGTATTTGCTTTTATTGTGACAAAAATAAGCACTTAACTATAAAAAAAGTACAACAGCATCATATTTTCTTTTCATCAATAAAACCACAACTTGTCTTAATTGCTGATTTTAAAAATTCTTAATATTTTTCCAACAATTTATTACAAAAAAAAAGTAAATGCATTCCCATGCACTCTTCAAGCCCTGAAAAAGCTTACTCTCACGCTTTGGATATTCTCTTCAAACTCTCCTATCCAATTCATCCCATACGAATTCATCCCATACGAATTCAAGTCAGGAGATTGAGGCAGCCAAGTTATAACCTCCAAAATTTTGTTCTTTCTTAAGACTCGTGGTAATTTTGATATAATTTAGAAGTGTGTTTCTAATCGTTGTATTGTTAAAAGTTGATTTTTTTCCAACTTATAAACCAGATTGTATAGCATGCCGTTGAAAAATCGAATGATATTGTTCTTTTTTTCATGATTTCCTTGACCTAAATCAAATCTCCAGGCCTCTCATCCATGAAATAATATAACAGACCCACGGCCATTGCTTAACTGTTGGAAGCACACAATCATCATTCAATCTTTCTCTTGACTTTCTTCTCACTTACACTGTCCTATTACTATCGAAAAGTTCAAACTTGAACTCATCTGTCCACAATATATTATGCCACTTTTTAAAGTCAAGTTCTTATGCATTTTTGCCAATAGCAGTCTTTTCTGCTTATTCACCTCCACTAACATGGGTTTCTTAATGGCCACAGTGCTCAAAGTCTATTATTCACAGTTGAGAGCAACACTGGTTACTAGCGTGAGGAATTAAGTTTAACTGTCAAATCTGGAGCAGTTTTTTTTTCCATTTCTGTTGTTCACAATAATCAAGTGTTTAAGAATTTTTAGAAAAACTCAATAAAATTCATTGAAACATATATATGTATATGTATATTTAAGCAGCATATCTTCATTCAAACATGATTCATTGAATAATATCGACATATTGTGTCTATTTATTTTTATACAGATCTTTTGTTGTTGTCTAATCAGTTTCTTGATGTTAAGGTGAAATTCATCAAGGAAGGCGCTGTAGTTTGTTTTTTAACCCAAGTAATTTCGATCTTTTCCAAGACCATCTTCAGAGATAAAATAGAAAGACAAACTTATTGTAACTGCGATAAAATCTGTTATGTTTCAAATTATTCTAAGGGCTATTGAGTAGGAATCATTGTGGTCCCGAATACGATTATTTGTAGCTATTTCATAGTGTTTCCTCAGCGATTAAATGTGAAGCTGCTACATTCTGAGGACACACATACTTCTCCTGGAACCAGTTGACGTGTGACTGCTCGTGCATGACAGCTTTCTTAATTGCTGCCTGCAATTCACTCCAAAGAGTATTTGATTTGAAGTAATTCAAAAGAATCAGTCGTTGGCTAAAACTCTGTCCGTTCAGGTCTGCAGTCATGTTAGTTAGGCCACTTGGCAGTGAGTAGCAAGGCTTTGGCCAGTGTCCGAATTCAGTCATGTGATCAAACTTGCACACGTACGTTTTGTTGCTCTTCAGAAATACCTCTAAAAGTTGTTTGGTAAGAATATTGGAATTGGTTTCCCTGAAAAACTCCACATAATCCTGTTCCTTGTTCCAGGCTTCCATTCTCTTTTGTAAAGCGGATGAAAGTACCAAGAGGACAAAATCTGATTTCAGGGACTCACAAATCATGAGCAGCTGATCTGGGATGTCGTAGTTTTTGAGAAACGTCGATGCCAGATCCATTTTAAGATGGCATCCATTCAGGTAGTTGACAAGTTTAATTACAGCATTGGTGTGATGCTCGTGGTCATCGATAAGCAGGACAAGACCTCGTTTTTTCACCATCAGATGCACACCTGTCAATGAAAATAAATAATAAGGAGCATGTTTCAAACATAATTTTGTCCATCGGATACACATCTGTCAATGACAAGTAGTATATTTCAATGAATCACAGTTCAAAGTCAGTTCAGTGATCTTTGGCTTCTATGGCAGTGTTTCTCAACAATGGCACACCCAGGAGCAAATGAAAATACAGGACGCACTTTGCAAAATTTTTAAAGGATATACATTTAAATGTTATGAAATAAAACCATTGATTAAAAAAATACACACACAAATATGAACACTAAGGTGTTTTTATTTATTACTAACCGAATTACCTTTGCTTTGCTGCTTGTCACACATTTTTTGTAAGAAATCAATTATAATTTGTGGAAAAAATGATGCATTTCACTATTACTCAATGATCTTGCCGATGTGACCTCCATCTTCTGGATTTCTCCTTCTATATTTCGGATAGGAGTCATTCCCTTGTTCAAATTTTAATTTAATTTAAATCAAAGGTAAAAACAAAATTCAGTGGGAGGTTGTGCAAAAACAGCGTAATCTGATCCCTTTGACATGTATTTGATGCAATACTTGATTGAATGAATTGATGAGCAGATTTCAAAAGTCATATGACAGCTAAATTGTTGCAACAAATATATATTGTAAGACACTATCCACCTATTGGTGATTTCTTGCTCAACTTGACGTCCATATTATCTCATTTTGATCTCCATCTCCTGGATTTCTCCTTCTATATTTTGCTCCTTTCCTTTGCTCAAATTGAAATTTAATTTAAATCAAATGGGAAATATTTTCAGTGGGAGGTTTGTGCACACCCCCGAGGACCCGCATCTTTTGGCTTTCTCCTTCTATATTTTGGATAGGAGTCATTCCCTTGTCCAAATTTGGATTTAATTTAAATCAAAGGAAAAATAATTCAGTGGGATGTTGTACCCTCCCGAGAACCCCCTTGAATCAAAATGAAATATAATTATCTAAGTATCCTAGGTGTCATTCCTTTGTTCAAATTTAAATATAATTTATATCAAAGGGAAAAAAACAACTTTCAATGGGGGAACCCCCTTTGATCAAAATGAAATACACTTATCCAAGTACCCCGAGTAATATAGTTTCAGAATATATTTTTTTTGTTGTTGGGGGGAGAAGGGAGGGTCTATCTACAAAACCATAGGGAGATTTTCGATAACAAAAAAGACAGAAATAGGCTACAACTTTTATATATATATATATATATATATATATATATATATATATATATATATATATACTAGAAGCATGGCCCTGGCGTTTCCCGTGCTTGATTCAAAAATCGTACGACTCATACAGCACTGCACACACTAACCTATTTCTTCCCGTGCATAGCGTGACCTTAAATTAATCTGCATTTAGGAAATACCCAACCGGAAAAACATTTTTAAGGGTTGACCGATTGTCCATTTGCACTCTGTTTGGGGGGGCGCTCAGAGTTGAAACTTCACATGGTGACTCCCAATGGCCTCCTCATAAATCCGATCGGTTTCGCTAAAACCGACATGCGGTTCAGGTGCAATCTGGGCGTATCGGCTTTTTGGGTTTTATCGATTTTCCGCGCTGTTTAGGGTCCGTGGTCATGAAAATTCTGGACAACACTTCTAATGGTAGACTCTGAGAGGGTGTCAAATTTGGTTGAAATGCAATAATTCCTTCTGTAAGCAGATTTTTTCGATTATCGATTTTTTCGGAACCTGAGTCCGAACTGAAAATCGGGCTGCGTCATGTCCTTAAGGCAGTCATTTGCAAACTTGTGGTGAAAACCGCATCGAAATCGGGTGAGAAATGCGGCCTGGGCGAGGTAACAACGCCCATGACAAACACACAGACAGACAACATGAGAAATATAGATAGTAGATCGATATAGATTCAAGAAATTAAATTAACAGTGATTTTCTGGTGAACTTACTTAATTTCCAATATGTGATGGAAAGAGTCAGTGCAATTAATAGTAATAATCCATTGGCAATTCCAAGAAGGAAGAGGAATTGGTTTGACTCTTGTTTCTTACGATGCTGCATTCTTGGAAAATAACTTTTTGCTGAAAAAAGAAATATTTTTTATTGTTATTGTATTTTAAGTGAAACAAAAAGAAAAGAAGAAAATCAGTAAAAAGAAACAAACACTGCAAATATTGAAACCTTTGAAAACCGATTAATGTCTGTCAAAGAAATAATTCTAAAGAGAAACTGAAATGAAAGTTTTCTGGTCAACAAAATCAGTTATGGAGTAAATGGTCCCAATTATAAACATTTCCTTTCGCATGTCTTCATTGTTTTTATATATAAAAAAAAAAAACTGCATCTGTTTGCAAAATATTACATAATGTGTCTAATTACTTACATTATTCGGACTGTTATCCTCATCTTGATTGTCATATTCACAACGTGTCGGCCGTTGTACGCGCCGGCCTTCTTCCGGTGACTGGAATTTCGACGCGAACCCTTTATTTCGTCCACCGGGGGGGTTAGATTATTCTAGTTCCACGGGCCATGCCTCTTCCAGATGTCTGTTATTTCCCTTTAACTCAACTCTCAAGGTTTGGTACACCACTGTTGTGGTGTGCCAAACTTGAACTCATTATTCCTAGTCACTGCATCTAATTCAGCGTCTTTATCCACTCAAGGACACATGGCCCAGTGGATAAAGACGTTGGTTAGATCCAGTGACTAGACCGAAAGAGTTGTGAGTTCAATACTGGGCCACAGCGCAGCGGTGAACCAAACTTGGAGAGTTGAATTAAAGGGAAATAACTGAGACATCCGGAAGAGGTATGGCACGTGGAACTAGAACACTCTCCCCCGGCTAGATTCGGGTTCGGTTTGGTTTTCAATCACCTGAAGAACGTCGGAGCGTACAACGGCCGAAACGTTGTGAATGAAGATGAAGATAACAATCCGAATAATGTAAATAATTTAAGTAATCATAATACCTCATCTCAGAGATATAGACATATATAGAGATATAGTGTCTAATGTTGCCTCAGCATTTTGTGCAATCAGTCATTGTTAAAAGAGAACATTTAAAAAAATAATGTTTTTTAACAAATGTGTTACGAGACACAAAAACAAAATTTTAAGTGAATTAAAAGAATCTAAGTTAAAAATATATCGTTGTCAGTCTTAAATATTAATGTAATCTGATAATAGTAATAATGAAGAGTGTATAGAGCCAGATTGTTCAGATAAAAAGCAACAATAATAAGATGGAATAAAACTAGTAACAAAACAATAGTAAAAATCAAGTGTCTATTGAACCAGAGTGTAGGAATAAAAATTAAGATGGAATAAAACTAGTAATAAAGTAATAGTAATAATGAAGTGTGTATGATAGCAACAATATGATTAAAACTAATAGTAAATTCATCTATTTTACATGCTGTGTCTCTTCAAGCCGTGAATGAAAATGGCTCTCCACAACTTCCTATGATTTGTAACTTTACGCAATATTTGTTTTCTTATTATCTCACCAAGTTCCTGTTCTGCCATCCATTTACACAAGTTTATTAAATAGGTTGATTATAGCTCTCCACAACTTCCTATCCTTTGTAGCTCTAACCAATATTTATCACCTTACTATCGCTACCAGTTCCTGTCCTGATAACTGTTCACACAAGCTGGTTAGGTAAGGTGATATAAGCAATATTTGTCTCCTTACTATCTCTCTCAGTCCCTGTCCTGCAAATCCATTTACACAAGCTCTTTAGATAGGTCGGTCACAGCTCTCTACAACTTCCATCCTTTGTAGCTTTAAGCAATATGTGTCTCCTTACTATCCCTCCCAGATACTGTTCTGCCATCCATTTACACAAGCTTCTTAGGTAGGTCAGTCAGGGCTCTCCACAACATCCTATCCTTTGTAGCTCTAAGCAATATTTGTCTGCTTACTTATCTTTTCCAGACCCCATTCTGCCATCCATTTACACAAGTTCCTTAGGTAAGTCGGTCATGGCTCTCTACCACTTCCTATCCTTTGTAGCCCTAGGCAATATTTGTCTCCTTACTGTCTTTTCCCAGTTCCTGCCCTGCCATCCATTTACACAAGTTCCTTAGGTAAGTCGGTCACGGCTCTCTACCACTTCCTATCCTTTGTAGATTATGTAGATTACTCAGTTTCCCTCTACCTCTCCCTCCTTCAATATGGCCTGACATTATTTGATGTTTTTCATAATCGTGAAAAATAAAAGATGGCAAATAATACATTGTAGTAACTGAGAGACATTCATCAAACAAGATATGAATTTTGATCACTCATAATTTACCATCTTAGAATCTCAATAGAGATGTTCATTTTTATATATCGCAGTGGGGCAGGTTGATTTTTTTTTTTACTTCTTTAGAAAATCAACATTGCACTCAGAAGAAAAGCTTTAGTCTTATGTGATAAGTACTGACACTAAAAATTCGATTGATATCTTTCCCCAATTTTTGAGCATCTAGTTTTAAATATCATCTGAAACATGTACAGAAATACCTAATTTCTGCAGATTTTGCTTACAAACTGACTTCAAAATCTTAATATTTCAAGAATAAATCTAAATAAAATTGATATCTTTTGTATTATATACATTGAATAGAAAATATATTCAAACCAGAATTCTAATTATGAATTACCACAAGCAAAATATGCATTTCTTTACTGTATTCGATAAGTAAAAACTGTGTAAAAAAAAAACTGTAAACGATTACAAAATGGCTACTCAATGAATAGGATTTGTTAGATCATAATTAATAAAAACAAAAAGTAGATAAAAGTGTATATAACACTACTGGGCACACATTATAAGTCAAAATGTTTAAAATTTTCATTGTTTATTGAAAATCACACTTAAACTACTGCACTGTATGACATCTTACATCACAATATAGCTACATTGTTCATGCCACATATAAACTACGCTTGGTAGCTACATTGTTAAGTATAATTTCCCTTTGAAGCAAATGAAGGTCTTATTTGATGGCGCAATAATTTACTAATAATTTACTTGTGTCATGCATCTTGTGTATATACAATTTGTAAAGCTTCAGAAAACTATAAATTTTATAAGGCTTTCGCTGATCATCGGAATGAAATTCCAACGCTACGATTTTGAACCTAAAATTTATCTTTAAACTTGTTTTCCCAAAAAATGGTAACAATTTGGGAAAATATATTTTGTGTCTTTAATTATCATCTCAAATCTCAATTTTCAAGCTGAGTGCAATCTCAGGCTTCTAAAATCGACCTGCTCTAATTTCGCAGTAGCCAATGACATATTTTGAGACCCGATTCTGCATCCGATGGCTATGGGGGAAGCTTCCACCAGATCAACCTTCTGATGTATCTCTTTTGATGTTGATTAGGTGACACCAAGTGCAAAGCCCACTTTGGTATCTCTTACGGTGACAGTTTTGAGGTCACCATAGATCAACTCCTCTCGGAACAATTATTATTGGTATTAATTTCTCTTCTGGTTTCTAGTATTTTCTGGCGTGAATTACATATTAAAAATCTAGATATGTAAATTGAATAAAGAAATTGATTCTGGATTTCGCAACAGGTTACCAACTGATAGGAACACATAGAAAAGTCTGAAATTTTGTAACTATATCAACCAAAACACTTTAGTGCTGTTCAGGTTTCACTAGGTTACATGATATCAAAAGTTAAAGGTCTGGAAAGCATATTTCTAACATAATTTTGACCATCGGATGCACACTTATTAATGATAATAAAGAGAAACAATGTTCATATTTCAAACGTAATTTTTGCCCCCCTTAGTAATGAAAAACAGTCATCAACTTATCAATAAACGAAAACGGTTTATAAGCTACAAATAGACGAGTAAAACAGTTCATTTTCCTGAAGATTGTGTAAATGAACATTAAAATATGCTAAATATTGGACATTATTCATGATTTACTAGGCATGTGATGCCAGGCATTTACCTTTCATTATATGATTCCATCGCTTCTCGAAATAACATGAGATAGGTTTTATTTTCATATTAATCCCTGAATTACCAAATCCCAAGAAACTGCCTTACAAGGAACTTCTATTAACATAATTTTCATGCTTTCCAAAAGAAATTAGTACAAAGTGAATGTAAATTATCCCAACGAGAATCATCTTTTGATATACTTTTGGTATGTCTTACAGTGAGCCCAGTAAAAGATCAACTCATCTCAGCACAAAGGCTTTTTATTGACATTAAATTAATACAAAGTGAATGTAAATTATCCCAACGAGAATCATCCTTGATATTCCGATGGTAACATCAAGTGCAAAGCCTACTTTGGTATGTTCAGTGATGTATTTTTTCAACTCATCTCAGTACAAAGTCTTATTTATTGACATTAAATTAATACAAAGTGAATGTAAATTATACCAACCAGAATCATCTTTTGATATTCGATGGTAACATCAAGTGCAAAGCCTAATGTCTTACAGTGAGCCCAGTACCTTTTAGGGGTCGCCACAGATCAATCATCTCAGCACAGAGGCTTATTTATTGACATTAAATTAATACAAAGTGAATGTAAATTATCACAACCAGAATCATCTTTTTGATATTTTGCAAAGCCTACTTTGGTATGACTTACAGTGAGCCCAGTATTTTAGGGGTCGCCACAGATCCAACACATCTCAGCACAAAGGCTTATTTATTGACATTAAATTAATAAAAGTGAATGTAAATTATCACAACCACAATCATCTTTTGATATTTCGAGGGTAACATTGCAAAGCCTACTTTGGCATGACTTACAGTGAGCCCAGTATTTTTAGGGTCGCCACAGATCAACTCATCTCTTATTTATTGACATTAAATTAATACAGTTTGAATGTAAATTATCACAACCACAATCATCTTTGATATTCTGAGGGTAACATCAAGTGCAAAGCCTACTTTGGTATGTCTTACAGTGGGCCCAGTATTTTTGGGGTCGCCACAGATCAAATCTCTGCACAAAGGCTTATTTATTGACATTAAATTAATACAAAGTGAATGTAAATTATCACAACCACAATCATCTTTGATATTTCGAGGGTTCAAGTGCAAAGCCTACTTTGGTATGTCTTACAGTGAGCCCAATACCTTTAGGGGTCGAAACAGATCAACTCATCTCAGCACAAAGGCTTATTTATTGACATTAAATTAATACAAAGTGAATGTAAATTATCCAAACGAGAATCATCCTTTGATATTCCGATGGTAACATCAAGTGCAAAGCCTACTTTGGTATGTCTTACAGTGAGCCCAGTATTTTTAGGGGTCGCCACAGATCAACACATCTCAGCACAAAGGCTTATTTATTGACATTAAATTAATACAAAGTGAATGTAAATTATCACAACCACAATCATCTTTTGATATTTCGAAAAGTGCAAAGCCTACTTTGCTATAACACAGTGAGCCCAGTATTTTTAACACAGATCAACTCATCTCAGCACAAAGGCTTATTTATTGACATTAAATTAATACAAAGTGAATGTAAATTATCCAAACGAGAATCATCCTTTGATATTCCGATGCCAAAGCCTACTTTGGTATGTCTTACAGTGAGCCCAGTATTTTTAGGGTCGCCACAGATCAACACATCTCAGCACAAAGGCTTATTTATTGACATTAAATTAATACAAAGTGAATGTAAATTATCACAACCACAATCATCTTTTGATATTTCGAGGGTAACATCAAGTGCAAAGCCCTTTGGTATGACTTACAGTGAGCCCAGTATTTTAGGCCACAGATCAACTCATCTCAGTACAAATTAATTGACATTAAATTAATACAAAAATGTAAATTATCCCAACCAGAATCATCTTTTGATATTCCGATGGTAACATTGCAAAGCCTTACTTTGGTATGTCTTACAGTGAGCCCAGTATTATCGCCACAGATCAACTCATCTCAGCACAGAGGCTTATTTATTGACATTAAATTAATACAAAGTGAATGTAAATTATCACAACCAGAATCATCTTTTGATATTCCGATGGTAACATCAAGTGCAAAAACTTTGGAAACAGTGAGCCCAATTTTACGCCACAGATCAACACATCTCAGCACAAAGGCTTATTTATTGACATTAAATTAATACAAAGTGAATGTAAATTATCACAACCACAATCATCTTTTGATATTTCTTGAGGGTAACATCAAGCAAAGCCTACTTTGGTATGACTTTACAGTGAGCCCAGTATTTTTAGGGTCGCCACAGATCAACTCATCTCAGCACAAAGGCTTATTTATTGACATTAAATTAATACAAAGTGAATGTAAATTATCACAACCACAATCATCTTTTGATATTTCGAGGGTAACATCAAGTGCAAAGCCTACTTTGGTATGTCTTACAGTGGGCCCAGTATTTTTAGGGGTCGCCACAGATCAACTCATCTCTGCACAAAGGCTTATTTATTGACATTAAATTAATACAAAGTGAATGTAAATTATCACAACCACAATCATCTTTTGATATTTCGAGGGTAACAAAGCAAAGCCTACTTTGGTATGTCTTACTTTGAGCCCAGTATTTTTAGGGGTCGCCACAGATCAACTCATCTCAGCACAGAGGCTTATTTATTGACATTAAATTAATACAAAGTGAATGTAAATTATCACAACCAGAATCATCTTTTGATATTCCGATGGTAACATCAAGTGCAAAGCCTACTTTCGTATGTCTATACAGTGAGCCCAGTATTTTAGGGGTCGCCACAGATCAACTCATCTCAGCACAAAGGCTTATTTATTGACATTAAATTAATACAAAGTGAATGTAAATTATCACAACCACAATCATCTTTTGATATTTCGAGGGTAACATCATGCAAAGCCTACTTTGGTATGACTTACAGTGAGCCCAGTATTTTTAGGGGTCGCCACAGATCAACCTCATCTCAGCACAAAGGCT